>CM033275.1:9283637-9489967 GCA_019343175.1 Oedothorax gibbosus | reverse complement strand
ACAGGGGTGCCCGAGTACACTGCGATATAAGAGCTCGTTAAATCTGTGGAGTCGGAATTCCCGATGGCGTTAGCGTACGATGTCGCTCGAAGTTCCGTTGGGTGCCCACCCAGTTGTTGACCTCGTCACTTGACGAGGGTTCTAAATTATGAGGCGTAATTGGCGTGTTAAAGCTAATAAACATGGCTAGAAATAGACATCCGAACACGATTAAATTATCAAATTTCATTAAAAAAATAGGGTCCCGGATGGCCTAGTGGTTTAGATCGCAGCCCATTACGCCAACAGTCTGCGCACTATACCGGGCGCGGGTTCGATTCCCGCCTTCACCTTTTATGTACCTTCTCTCTCTGTGTCAATTCTGTCTGTGTCTGTCTTACTTGACGAAGGTTTATAACATAGAGGTATGAAGGAGAACCTCCTACCTCTATGGTTTATAAGCGGGGCTCTGATCAAGCACACAAGCCTAAAAAATACATGCCTGTAGCAACCAACCAACTACCATATAATTAGGACATAAAAACTGGTTCACACACACACACACCACTCTTCCTCGGTATCTGATAACACACAATTCACTTTCTTCGTCTTTGTCCTTTTCCTTGCTTCCAGTCTCTCCCCAATTCCCCATGGGACCAGGGCAAAAGACTTTCCTTTGACATCCCACAATGTTTTTTCTTAGTTTTCTTGTAGATGTACACTACTATAGAGTTAAGACGAAAATGGAGATGCTAAAAAAAAGTGAAGCCGTCAGGAAGACGCCAAGTAACCCTAGTAAGCCCAAGAAACTCTCGAGATCGGAAGGTCCCGCGATCGAGTCCCGGTACCACTGAAGACCCACCGAATATATGCGGAGTACGTGCTCGTTAAATCTGTTGGGTCCGAGAGTCATGTGGTCGGTCATTGCGCAGTTTACCATGGGTACAGGTCCCTGGAGACTGTTTCCCTCCTCTTCAGGGACATGTCTAAATTGTGGAGGTGGCGATAAATGGCAACATCTGTCTTGTATGTGTGTGTATGTCGTGTCCATCCTTCTTGACGAAGGCTTATAAGCGGGTTTCTGTGACCAAGCACACAAACCTGAACATGTATGTCAACCAACCAAGCCCAAGCAAACCGCTCACTCAACGTTTATCCATGCTGTCCGCCTCATAAACCATAGATTTCAGGTTCGAGCACCGGCTGAATCGTCAAATTTTCTCGTGGGCACGCTTGTCCTATGATTAAGTGGCATGGAAAAGATCCCATGAATACCCATTTAGCTTAGGTTCTTTCAGCAAAATTATATCTTGACATACTTTAACAACCACAAAAAACTTCATTGTAATTAGAGCTCTTAAAATTGGTAGCTAGAGTCGCAGACGGTGCCACAAAAAATTGCTCTCAGCTCTGGGGAATAAGCTGAGTTTGCAAAGTCTTGACCGCGGATACAGTAGCCCCATAGGAGGAAAGAAAGGTTCATGCTAAAACGCATAATTTTGTTCTTTGAAAAAGGTGTTAACTAAGCCCTCATCACACGGTACGAACGTCGCTCGAACAACTCTTGGGACAGCAAAAACGTCAATGAGAGAACGGTTACGTCATGCGTGACATCACAAGTTCAACAAGTCAAGTCATCAAAAGGTGTCGACGCACTGTCGCCGAAGGCGACAAACCGTCCTGTAGGGCTAAAATCGTTGGAAACCTCAACGCATAGGATAGACATGATGTTGGGTTGGTATGATAGTAGAAAAGTCAGCTAAGGAGCAAGCATATTCTCCTCCTTGCTGGTGGTGGCTGCTAGGACGGCAGCGTTCTTTAGGAATGACTCTAAGTTGCCGAAAATATCTTCGATTGCATTTTTGACGGTTTTCAGGGCAGTAAAAATTGAAACTGGGTCCTCATTGGTTGGGAGGCGTGGCTTCGAGTGGTGCTGCCGCCTGGCGGCACCTTCTGGAAGTACGCACTTGGGATGTCTCGGGCGTTTTGGGCACGTCGCCGATGAACTCAGGTGAGGGGCGCTGCAGTTGGCGCAGCAGTGGGTTGTCGTGTCATCTCTGGTGGGGCAGGTACGGGAATCATGGCCGAGGCCGCAGAACCGGCACCTGGGTCCCATAGAGCAATAGGTGGAAGTGTGGCCATAGTGTTGACATGAGTAACACTGAGGAATTCTGGCAATCTTCCGAAATGGCTCAAATGTGACAGGGAGTCCAAGAAGCTTGGAGACTGAGAAACACAAGTTCAACAGGCGTGACAACGTGTAACAACGTGACGTCACAACTGAACTTCGTTCTGATTGGAGAAGCCGTTCGAACAGCAAAAAGGAGCCGGATTTTTTCAGGTCGACTCGAAAAAGCTCATCCAGCAAAAACTGCTCCAATAACCAGTTTTTATATGGCGTACGGACGTCGCTGAACGAACGAGCTCTCGTGTGATAAGGCCTTAACACTTTCGCTAAGCTTTCGCTCATATGTGATAGGAATATCGAATCCTTAGTTGTACGGCCTCTCTGTCCGTTTTAGAAGTGAAAGGGTTAAAAATAGAAAAATGTCTGTTTGTGCAACTGTAGATCGAGATCTGAATTTACACAAGATGGTAGTAATTCCTCATATAGCTAAGAAAAAACTTTGTAATTGTAGTTTTATCGGAAAGTCAAAAAGTCATCAAGTCGATGCAATAAGCCTATACAAGATCCACTTCAGAATCTCAATAGTTCGCCGAAAGAGTTTGTTTGGGCTTACTACAAGGCGATCAATGGCTTCACTTGGCTACCGGTTTTTGTATTGACTTTTGCCCGGCAGCATCTTCATACTCTTCTTAACTCTCTGCACTAGACATAGCTAAATATTCTAGTTGTTTCATTCGTTGGACATATGCCATTTCTTAAAAGCGTTTGGAAAGGGGACAATAGTTTTTGATTGTGTCATTTGTAAAGGTCAACTGTGATTAATTAAATTAATAGCTGTATATATGGTCCAAAAATATAAGAAATATTTTTTAAATTTTAGATTGACTTTTAATGTTTAATGATACATTGATCAGAATTCACCATTTTGTGTTTATTTTTGACTGGAAAAGCTTTTGCAGCTTTCAAAATACCGACCGGTAATGCATCACGACTATCGATGCATGTTTTCAAAAAGAAATATCCTATTCGTTTTATGTTGTCATCACAAATATAATTTATTAAAAGACCTACTTTGATATAGGTCGTTGTCAATAGTATTCGCATTACCCAACAAACCTCTTTTTCTTTGCCTGTTGGCTGTCCTTTAGTTTTTTCAGTCACCCATCTTGAACTTCGTTCGACACCTCACTTTCTGCCATGATCCCTTTTAACTCCTTGTCACCACTCCCCTGGGAGGGTGCCCATTTGCCACGTACTGTTATCAGCCTCTCTTTTGGGGTCATTTGCTACATCCTTTTTGTCTTGTCCTTGTCCTATACCCCGCCATTCTCCCCTACTCGCTTTTTCGCGGCCATTCAATGACATTCTGTCATGTTCTTATTCCCGCCATACCGGAGGTGGAGGTAGCTACGCTACCATCTACTCCTTAACCTGTTAAACATCGTCGTCGTCGTAGTATTCGCATTTTTTATTAAAAAAATTACCCGAAATGCGCAATAAGAAGCAAAGTATGACAAGTTTACACGTCATATCTTTAACATCAACTTCCCGAACGAGTTAATTTCTCAAAACGTCATTTCCGGAAGATAACTAAGTCATTGCATCGTCCCCCGTCGACTGTTTACAAAGGTCCAATTTACAACTTCAAAAATTTCATTAAATTTGAACAAACATGCAAGATTTTTTTTTTGTAATACGCGCATTTTTGAGTGGCTCAGATCGGCAATGAGCTACAAATGGAGCAATGAAGTTTAAATAAATATCTATTATATTCTACATTTATTTTTTTTAAAGTAGTATAAATTTCTAAGAATTTGTTATTAGACTAAATTAAAACTTTTGTCGTAGTCCAAACATAATAAATAATTGAAAGAATTACTAGTTTTCGCATTTTTTGTCCTCGTGGAATTTTTTCTACATTAAATCAATCCGTTTATCAAATTGTTTTATACACAAGATTTAGCTTTAGAATGGATAGACAAACGAGATTTGTAGTAGATTTTCTGAAGGATTTTGAATACGAAAATTGTACATTATATGGAAACGGACTTTCCGAGATATTCCTTTTATCTAACAGATGGCGCTAGTATTCCATAGAGCAGTGTACTGAAACTTTTGAACACAGTCCTTTATTCAATTATTTTTACCAGACAATTAATAGTATAACTATTTAATGTTAAATATATAATATTCCTAATCTTTCCAAAATTTGTGAAATTGGTTAATCATAATGATTGGTTATTTAAAACAAAATAAAAATAAAGTATCAAGTAAAAATTTCGTGCACATTGCAGAAACCGTGTCCTAAGTATTTGAACTAATGCATATAGATTTCAAAGTAATAAATGCTTTTGTAGTTATTTTTTTTTCTGTTTAAAAAAGTTTTTCTGTTAAGTTTTCTGTTGAGCCAAATAATAATTATTATTTGGCTTAACACTAGGATTTTGGACCAAAGTTGCCACAGTTGACGGTAATATCTGATGTGGATGTAAATCGCTTATCTAATTAAAAATAATTCAATTAATGGAGTGATTCTTCTTTTTTCTAGTTAGGGGTGTAAACTCTAAAACAGAATATGAGGTTTCCATCAATTGCGTGATGCGTTTAGGGGGATTTTTTTCAGCAAAAAAATCAACGTAAAATTTCGAGAAAATTGAGTTAAATTACAGTAAAATGTTTCGTCATGTTTTTCGACTTAAATTTGGAAAAATCTTTCATGATAATATTTATCGTTGCTCTCCGAACCATATTTCAAAATTTCGGACATTTAAAAAATTATTAAAATTCGTCCAAAAAGAAATCAAATAAAAAACGATTTTTAAAATATCTCACGTGAGATTACAAACGGATTAGGAAAGGGGGTCAAGTCAATATCACGAAATCTCACCAGGGATGGGGGGGGGGCGGGTTAAAAAATATTTCAAAATCGCATCACGTGATTGATAGCCGCCTTCCTAACTGTGTATATTAATAATGAAGATATCCGTTAATGTTTCTTAACCAGAAAAACAAATATATACAGACGTATAATTCCGTATAGAGGGTTTAAAGTTTGCAAACAAACCCTACCTTCCTCTGATTGGTTACCCCCAAAAACTACCAAGTTAACTTCCGGTTGAGACACCGGAAGCTCGTTTTCGTCGCTAGCTTCAATGTTGATTTTCTCCTCATGCCGTAGCGCGATGTTGAAAAATTCAATTCCCCCCCAAACATAATTGGAATCAATTGTATTTTTATAATATGTTATTTGACTCAAAAAGTTTACAATTTGAGAAAATCATTTTTATTTTTAATCTGTTTGCTTTTATATTTAGAAACTTAAATTATTTACATGACCTAACTTAACGTTTGTGCGATTAAAAAAACAATTTAGTTCTTCCCCAATATAAAAGTAATTACTCCCAATTGCAGATTGTGTTTTATTATTTATATAGAAGACTGTTTTTATGAAAATCTCTGCCATAATGACATTATTTTTTGTTTATTATCAAAACTAAATAAATGCTAATAATACAAGTTTTTGACAATTTATTACTATATATGTATATTTATTTACTAATATATAGTGCACGTCGATAACGTGTGTGTAAAAAATAATACAAACATGATAAGACAATTTATGAATGATATTCAATTTATGGATTGTCATTTTAATCAATTGTAAGATTATATAGCCCGTTAGACTCTTACATAGTTTAAATAATTTGAAGAATTGTGCTTTTTTGGCAAAAATTTGTAGTATTTTAATTCATAACTCTAAAGTCTTCTTATTAATTAAAATTATTGATCGTAATTACGATTCTTATTATTTTTAATTTGATGGTAAAGTCGGTTGCATTTCTGTTTAAAATTCTATTTGATGCCAATCAATGTTTAAAATAGTCAACAACAGCTTAGATCATTAAAATCAAGTGTTAAATATTACGAACTCGGAAGCTGCATAAAGAATTTTAATCTAGGCATCCGATTCAATGCTTCCACGTTCGTTAAAAAAAACATTGCCAAAAATGTTGCACATTGGTTGGTACAACACAATAATTGCTGGATATATTGTATTGTACAGTATATTTATTTTCCAGAATATATTGTATAGTTTATTCGTTTTTATACATTCTCGAACACACCGCAAAGCGATAGCGCTGTTTAAAACATCAACAAACCCGTGAACCGGAATATTTCTAGGTAGGTTGGACAGACTTCCGAGTAACAGCGCCACCTGCGAAAGTTTGTGACATTAAACCGTCTATACTGACTGTTAGGTTTTCCAGCAGCACACATAATTTTTTAAATTTTACATATTTGTAATATTGATACAGTTTAAAATATATATGAAATGTACGGAGGTTTCATTACAAACTATTTGCTGCAGGAGTAGTTTTTAAATATAAATTTGTTATTAATAGTTTAATAATTTAAATTTAAAGCTGATGCATGTAAAACAAGTTAACACTTTCGCTACAATCCATATCCTTCAAAGGTATAATCATAATTACAAGCGGTTAGCAATATTTTATATCCAAATCTCATATTGTTTTTTACAGAAACATAAATAACATAACGATAAATTATGAAATAAAAAGCAACGTTACTAAAAAAAAAGAGGATACACTACCGTGCACCATATTTTATAAATGAAGGCTTTTCTAGTGAATAACAGTACCGATAAAATTACCATACTTCTACAAAAAACAATTAATACACAAATCACCATCAATATTTAAAGCGTCCCAGAAAAGTAATTGCATTTGCATTATTTAGTCATTTAAAGAGCGACCCATGACATTTATTCTGCTACCAACACAACATATACAAACTTAAAAACCGCTTAGATTGACAAACTTGGAATTGACCTTCATTTTTTTCAAATATGAGTTATATTCATATATTTAATTCGAAAAGAGGATATAAATCGCAATAGAAAACTTTTAGTTGACTTTCTACCAACATTTTTAGAAGGCTATTCACACAAGGTTGAATAGACTAATGGAATATTCTCACCAAATGCAGTTTTATTATAAAGACTTTTATAATTTCACAAAAGTTTACAGTACTACTAGAGTGATGGGAAATTATCTCGAAATGCAGCTATGTACCTTTGTTATTGTCGAGACTTTTTAATTAAACTATTAGTGCAGTTATAAAAGAATTGTGTTTCTGAATATCAATTATTTTTTTAAATCTTTAAACATTCATTCGGGATAACCATTAACACTTTGCTTACTGAATCACCTACAAAAATTATTTAGTTCTGTGATCTATATTTTGTTCAGTTAGAAAAAACTAAGCAGAAAGCTTATTTTAGCATGGCAAATTTTCTTGCCAATCGTCGTTAATGAGTCAACAAAACGTAATTTCAAATCGTCGTTAATGAGTCAACAAAATGTAATTTCCAATCGTCTTTAATGTGTCAATAAAACGTAATTTCCAATCGTCGTTAATAAGTCAACAAAACGTAATTTCCAATCGTCGTTAATAAGTCAACAAAATGTAATTTCCAATCGTCAGTAATGAGTCAACAAAATGTAATTTCCAATCGTCGGTATTGAGTCAACAAAATGTAATTTCCAATCGTCGGTAATAAGTCAACAAAATGTAATTTTCAATCGTCGTTAATAAGTCAACAAAATGTAATTTCCAATCGTCGGTAATGAGTCAACAAAATGTAATTTCCAATCGTCGGTAATAAGTCAACAAAATGTAATTTGCAATCGTCGTTAATGAGTCAACAAAACGTAATTTCCAATCGTCGTTAATAAGTCAGCAAAATGTAATTTCCAATCGTCGTTAATGAGTCAACAAAATGTAATTTCCAATCGTCGGTAATGAGTCAACAAAATGTAATTTCCAATCGTCGGTAATGAGTCAACAAAATGTAATTTCCAATCGTTGTTAATGAGTCAACAAAATATAATTTCCAATCGTCGTTAATGAGTTAACAAAATATAATTTCCAATCGTCGTTAATGAGTCAACAAAATATAATTTCCAATCGTCGTTAATGAGTCAACAAAATATAATTTCCAATCGTCGTTAATGAGTCAATTAAATATAATTTCGAATCCTCGTTAATGAGTCAACAAAATATAATTTCCAATCGTCGTTAATGAGTCAACAAAATATAATTTCCAATCGTCGTTAATGAGTCAACAAAATATAATTTCCAACCGTCGTTAATGAGTCAACAAAATATAATTGTTTCCAAAACATGCGTCTTACTTGACGAAGGCTTATAAGCGGGTCTCTAATCAAGCACACAAGCCGGAATATATATGCACTTACCCTACCCCTACCCCAAAACATGCGTATAACAAATCTCCAAAAAAAATGTGACCATACATGGTTTCTTGCGTATGTTTTATGTTCTTAGCGAAGGTTTTTTTTCTGAGAAAAAATAGCCAAACGAATTAATTTTTTAAGACACAAAAATATTCTCTATACGTACTATACATTGATATGCTGAGTATTATAGTACCATTTTTTCCAAGTGAATTTGATAAACTAAAGCCCCTGTCCCACATGATGGTGGATCCAGGGGTTTAGCATCATGGACCCCGTACAATGTAATAAAAAATTCTGACGTTTTTACAGAAAAAATGTCAGTTGGTGTGCCAGAAAAATACTATAAAATTAACAAAGATCTATGCTTATTTTATAAGAATAAATTGTAATTTTAACTCAAAATCCGTTTTTTTAACAGATAAATTATAAAGAAATACCGAAAAATTACCTCCCCTCAGTCACAAGTTTAGATACTAATAATTATACCAACGAAGATTAATTGCCTGCCCCGGATTCGAACCATTTGATATCCACTCCCACTACATAACAAAACATAAAAGTTTAAAGAATTTTTTTTTACTAATTCACCTACCACTTAATTTATTTAAAAATATTTAATTTAAAAATATTTAATTTTTTTTTCACCGTCTGGCAGCGTGCAAAGCCGCTTGTTATAGAACAACCAATTGTTCTACTTTCGGCTTAATGAGATGTCAAGTCATCTCATGTTGAAAATGTCTGCGGATATTACTTCGAAATTGTCTTAAAGTAGTAGGTACTGGTATACTGCCGAGGGCAGATAAATTGCAGTTCAGTAACCCCTCGTTACATCGCGCATTCGGATATTTCGCGCCTTGTATCATGTCTCCCAATTTTCCCCCTGTTTTTTTTTTCAATGTGTACTTTCCTTAAAATAAATACTAAACTTCCGTTCTTTGATATTTGCCGGAAAACAGGTTTTACGAGAAAAATCAAAACAGCCTACTTTAGATGATTTTTTAATAGAAAATAAGATAAATGTGTCTAGTATGCCGTTAATGAGTAAACAAAATATAATTTTTACCAAAACATGCGTATATAACTAAGCGCCAAAAATCATTTAACCGAATACGATTTCTTGCGTGTGTTTCATGTTCTTAGCGAGGTTTTTTTATCTAAAAATAAATAGCCAATCGAATTAAATTTTTCACTCAAAAATGTTTTTATATGTACTACACATTAATATACTGATTATCGGTAGTGCCATTCTTCCAAGTGAATTTGATAAACTAAAGCCTCTGTCCCACATTATGGTGGGTCCAGGGGTTTAGCATCACGGACACCGTTCACTGTAACAAAGAAGTCTTATGTTTTTACAGAAAAAAATGTCAGCTGGTGTGCCAGAACAATACAGTAACATTTACAGGTAATATCTGTTTATTTTAAAAGAATAATTTGTAATTTTAATACAAAATCTGTTTTTTAACAGACAATTTTTAAAGAAATACCAATCCTGACTACTGCTCAGTTTTTCGCAGTGAACTGATAGCCATCGACGAAGCCCTTGGTCTTCTTGCGTCTCTTCTCCATGGAAACGAGATTTGGATTCTGTCTGATAGCAGAAGCGCATTACAGCACCTGAGAGATTGGCAGGGTGTGAGAGACAATGTGGGAGTGACAATTCTTAACAAGTTAAAACGGCTTTCCATGTCGCATCAGATTCATCTGCAGTGGATCCCCTCCCACGTCGATATTGAGGGGAACGAGATCGCGGACAATTTAGCAAAGGCTGGTGCTGGCGAGGCCTCTGTTCCGTCAGCGCCTCTCACCTTTTCGGAGATTCACTCAAAGATTAAACACAAGAACAGGACTATTTGGATTGTCCCCCCAGTGCACCATTGGTATCAATGTTCGCGTCCTGGAGGCTCCCTTGCTCCTGGCTTTAATAGACAGTATCAAACTGCTCTTGTCCGCTTTCGAAGTGGCCACCTTAAGACTTTGACTTAAGAGGGATCCAGTAGCTTCGAAATTTGTTCTAACTGCTTTTTTGAGCAGGCTTCGCCTGATCACATACTCGCGTGCCGGGGCTCTCCAAGCAGGATTTTGACGACGACCCTTTAATGGTGTTGGACTTTCTGAGGGTGTACGATATCATGGACCTGGTCTAGCACTGCTGGCCTCCGGGGGCATGCAACAACAACAAAGAAATACCGAAAATGTACCTCCTCTCAGTCACTAGTTTGTATACTAATCACAATACCAACGAAAATTAAAAAAGTGCCTGCCCCGGATTCGAACCAAGGACCTTTAGATCTCCACTCCAACTACGCGAGAAAATATAAAAGTTGAAACCAAAATTTTATTTTACTAGTTTACCTACCACTTTATTTATTAAAAAATATTTAATTTTAATTTTATTTTTCACTATCGTTTATTTTTCTTCTTGTACTCCTTTCATGTATAAAAGCAGCGTGCCAAGTCGCTTGCCGCTTGTTATAAAATAACAAATTTTGTTACTCTTTTCTAATGATATAACAAATCATCTCAAAATGAAAATGTCGATAGTCCTCACTTCGAAATCGTCTTTAAGTTATAGGTCCTGGTATACTGCCGAGGGCAGATAAAGTGCAGTGTCTCGATCCTCCAACCTGTAAAAAAGTACATTAAAATACGGTATATTTCAGGGTAATAATGATCATTATATAAGTATTTATTGCGATAAGTATAAATATAAGTGAAAAAATATTCAAATTCCAAAGTTGAAATAATATTTAATTTAATCCCTGCACATTACAGTGCGGTAATATTTAACATCTACCGATCGACGGTAACAGTTATCATAAAACAACACAACTATACAAATAACTTGCAAAGGGCCACTATTAATCAAAAATAGTTATAAAACCTTAAGTACGATAATTTGCCTGCCACGTTTGAAAGCTACAATTAACTTGAGGGGGGGGGGGGGTCGGATGGTTCTATCTCGCCCATGTTAATTTTCTTATAACTTAAGGAACAAAATTTCCAATTCAAATAAAATTTATTAAATCCTCCATACATTTCTCTACAAAGTTATATTTTCTTTTTGTATCGCTAGATGGAATAATTATGACTTTTAACAAAATAAATAATGTTTATTATAGTTAAATAATAATATGAAAAACAAGCTAAAATAAATTAATTCTGGAATAATTTTATTAAATAAATTGACCCTACATTCTTCATACCTGCATTTTTAACTGCTTAGAAATTTTATTTTAACTCCTTTTAACAAATAATGTTTCGGAAAATTATTGTTATAATTATTCTAAAGTTATGTTTCCAAAAAAAAAAATTCCTTATATTTAAGTTAATAAATTAAGATTTTTTTCACTATTTCATTCTGGATGTATAATGAGTCTAGTTACATAGTATAGTATAAAACAAGTTAACACTTGGGCTAAATTGTAGAATCCTTCAAATGTAGAATCATGTTTTAAGTTAACTATTCTTTTTTCACAAAAGTATTAATTACACAAATATAGTAAGTTAAATTCTTCCGAAAACCAGTTACATAAGAATTGTGGTTCTGAATATCAATCAATTTTTTTTAACTCTTTAAAGATTCATTAGGGATAAATATTAACACGTTCCTTCTGAATCACCTACACAAATTATTTAGTTATGTAATCTATATTTTGTTCATTTAGAAAAAACTAAGCAGAAAGCTTATCTTCGCATGGCAAATTTTCTTGCCAATCGTCGTTAAAAATTAAACAAAATATAAATTTTACAAAAACATGCGTATAACGAAGTGTAAAAAATCATGTTACCGAACACTGTTTCTTGCGTATGTTTCACGTTCTCAGCTAGGTTTTTTTTTTTTTTTTTTTTTTTTTTTAAGAATAGCCTAACGAATTAATTTTTTAAGGGGATACGGTACCCAAAAATTGGTCAAAATATCGAATTTTCAGTTTTTACTTCTTATTATTTACAATATCTTTTTGAACATTTACTGAAAGTTTCATAATAACATCTTTTGTAGAAAAAAGTTATTAAATTTCTGTAGTCATTCCTATAAGTTTGAATACGGATTTCGTCTGCTTTCAAACTTTTTTCTCTGTTTCGCGTTTTTCAAATCTTATGTTTAATAAATCCCTAAGGCTTTTTTTGCTAATTTAGTTAGAATTTTCAAATTTTTAACCTTTGTTCTTATATAAATTGTGCACAAAATTGTGCATGGAATAAGGTCTACTATGTATTGTTTTTTTTTTTTTAATTTTGAATTCAATAATTTGAAATTTTTTTGTGATTTTCAGTATAAATGCATTTTACTTTTAACTGTAGCTCACATTTTAAAATCCATGCACAGTTATTGAACAAATAGTTCTAACAACAAACTATAAAAGTTTGGTGGAGTTATTCTCAAAATTGAAAGAGGAGTAGCGTTTTAAAAAAGTTTAAAATTTTGACTTTTTTTTAATGAAAAACTACTTGTCAATTGTTTTTATTGCTAGAAAATGTTTATTTCGAGTGAACAATATATTAAACCACTTTAATTTACAAGTTTGTTATTATTGTTATATAAGACTCAAAAAATATTTTATATATGTTCTTACATTGATAACTGAGTATTAGTAGTATTATACTAGTAGTACCATTTTTCCAAGTGAATTTGATAAACTACAGACCCTGTCCCACGTGATTATTATAAAGGGGGGGGGGGGGGGTTAGCATCATTGACTCCTTAAACTGCAACCAAAAAAACTGATGTTTATACACAAAAAAAATATCAGCTGGTGTGCCAGAAAAATACCGTAAAATTTACAGGGAATACCTGTTAATTTTATAAGAATAATTTGTAATTTTAACTCAATCTGTTTTTATAACAGACAAATCATAAAGAAATGAGAAAATTTACCTTCTCTTAGTCATAAGTGGGGATACTTATCACAATACCAATAAAGATTAATAAAGTGCCTGCCCCGGATTCGAATCATGGACCTTTAGATCTCCACTCCAACTACAAGACAAAACATAAAAGTTGAAACCAAAAATTGTTTTTACTAATTTACCTACCACTTAATTTATTTAAAAATATTTATTTAAATTTTATTTTTCACCGTCAATATTGTGTAGATTGCAAGATGTTGCGTTCATATATAAAAGCAGCGTGCCAAGTCGCTTGCCGCTTGTAATAAAACAACAAATTTTGCTACTTTCGGCCTAATGAGATACCAAGTAATCTCCTGTTAGAAATGTCTGAGGTCATCATTTCGGAATTGCCTTAAAGTAATAGGTACTGGTATACTGCCGAGGGTAGATAAACTGCAGTATCTCGAAAAATGACTAGAACCATTTTTGAAAGTAACATATAACTCCAACATGTAAGAAAGTATATTAAAAGACAGTATATTTCAGGGTAATAATGATCATTATGTAAGTATTTATTGCGATAAGCATAAATAAATGTATGTGCATAAAAGATTTAATTTTCAAAGATGAAATAAAATTTAACTTAATCCATGCACATTACAATTGCGGTTGGTTGGTAGACATATATTTTCGGGCTTGTGTGCTTGGTCATAGAGACCCGCTTATAAACCATCGTCAAGAAGGACGGACACGACACACACATACAAGACAGATGCTGTCATCTATCGCCACCTCTACAATTTAGACATGTCCCTGAAGTGGAGGGAAATAGTCTCCAGGGACCTGTACCCGTGGTAAACTGCGCAATGACCGACCAAAGGACTTTCGGACCCAACAGATTTAACGAGCACGTACTCCGCATATACTCGGTAGGTCTTCAGTGGTACCGGGACTCGATCGCAGGACCTTCCGATCTCGAGACCGAGACGATGACCACTAGGCTCACTACGGCCCCCTTCACTCCTCATTGTCACTTCTTGACTGATAATCGCAGATCAAACAGTAAGTGCGGTTTTCGCTTCAGTCGCATAGGAAAATATTCCGCATATACTCGGTGGGTCTTCCAGTGGCGGGACCTTCCGATCTCGAGACCGAGACGCTGACCACTAGGCTCCCCACAGCCCCTACAAGTGCGGTAATATTTGACTATTACTGATCGACGGGTAACAGTTATCATAATACAACACAACTACAGGCAACATACAAATTATCGTTATCGATCAAAAATCGTAAAAAAAAAAACGTAAGTACGATATTTTTGCCTGCCATGTATGAAAGCTACAGTTAACTTAAAATTGTTACTGCGATTCTGCGGCACAGTGTGCATTGTAAACATTTCTGGAATTTCTGTATGTGTAAAACAGGTCTTACACCCATATCAAAGCAACCAACGCAGAAAACTAAGTACAAAAATAGTTGACAACGGTACTAATCACAATCCATGACTACTTACAAAAAATAACAATGCTAATTAGCCACGAGAAAATCGGAGATTAAATGCATTCGATTCAAAAAATCGATTAATTTTTTTCTTAATATTCATAAGCCGATTATTAACTCGATTTTTTTACTCAGTAATATTAAGCTGATTAACTCACTGATTTAACCTGTCACGCATATTTGGTGGAAAATTAGTCCCAATGCAATCTACATAGTCCCGGGGTTGTTATTAATGTTTTAAAAATTAATGAAAGGGAGTGTGTTTGAAACTAGTGCTGGATTGTTGATGAAAGATTCATCGATATATGTTTATGGGTAGGTGTGAATCGTTTATAGTTAGTTTAATAACAGTTTATTTTAATAAATTTGAACGGAACAGGTATATCCCATTATTCAATGCAAAAAAGCGGGGGGAGTACGTAATTTTCTTATCTCTTTAACCCTTTTAGTCCCAATGAAAATTTGGCATCATCATTTTAGAATTTTTTTTCTGATCTTTTATAGCTATTTATGATATCAAAAAGCACATCATTCGATTCTTCAAACTTGTTTATATTAGAAAATATTTTTTATTAATTACAATAGATGCCAGCCCTATTATTTTTTTAAAATTATGATCAGAAACACGATGATGCCAAATGGCATCACTGGGACTGAACGGGTTAAAAACAAAACGCGTTAACAATCGTGTATAACATTAAAGTGGAAAACTAAGATTTGAAACAAACCGCTTCTGTGGTTATTTACTTAAAAGAACATCTAAACATTTCCCCTTCAGAAAAGTTATTATTAAAACGTTTGTTTAATTGAATAACTGAGGTACTAAGCAAGAGAATGACCTCACCAACATTAATATTACAATAATATTGGTGCCTAAGAGTGATAAATGTGATTTAAATTACCTAATATGCTATAAAAACGGTTTACCTTTGTAACCGAGAACGCTGCAAATGTTCTTACTATTATTAAAACAAACTGCATCGCACAAAAGAATTCCCACACAGTTTCTCTCATCGTTGTTTGATTGAAAACCCCACAGGATAAAACATCCGTTATCCCAACATTACCGAATCAATTATTTTTGACGAAATTAATAAACACTTCACAGACCCACCATCCTGCAATAGCGCACTTTCGACCGGAAGCCATACTACACAGCACGTACTGGGAAAAAATAACCGACAGTCCTAACCATGGGCTGCATACTAATTGGAACGTATGAACGAATGCTTCGATTGAGGTAAGAGTATGATAAAAATGATGGTGGATATAAAAAAAATTCGCGAACCGGTTTGACAAGTTGAAGCCATGATCACTTCCGCATTACGCCCATACTATAATTTAGAAGCTAAGAACCTAAGTTTTATGGTTGTCCCTGTCGCTCAAGTTATTTCAAAGAATTGGACGAAAGAGTTTTCGCACAGACTGTATCTTGTCGAGTTACTGAATGAAAAACATTAACGTTTAGGTATGAGGATGGACAGAGGTAGCAAAGGTAAAGTGGATATGTGACAGCTGAAAGGAGGGATAACTGAGCTTGCTAGGTCAAGAGAAGTGTACATTTGGAGCCTCGTAGGTTATTCAACACTTAAATAACCCATTGAAACAAATTAAATAAGTATTTAAACTTCCTAATTAAAACTCAAATATAAATCACATTACTATCCCTTTAAGACCGGCTATCAGATGGCGCTCATTTAAGTTTATAAGACTAAATCTTAGAGTTTTATCGAAAAAATGCCTTAAACAGCATCAATGCCAGCAACTCCTTAAAAACAAAGTCATTTTTCATACAAATAACGACTGGTACAAGTCACCTGCTTCGGTATCAATATTTTTGAAGATCTTCAACCTTCTCTTTTATACCCGCACGATCGTGATAGCTCGGTCGGAAAGGGCTATATTGTTTTTGTTCCGCCCTTGGTGCTGTTTCCTTTATACCATTAGCATCAGAAATGATCTGTTAGAATCAGATCTCTTGATTCAATCCCCCTTCTTAAAGTTTTGTTAATTGCTTTTCAAGTATGGTCTTATACTGTTTGGGACGATGTACGATCTTATTAACGGCAAAGCAAGTTATCTGTATTTACTCTATGCTCCGGTGTAACCATGTCTGTATTATACAATAGTTGCAATCGTTTTATAAAAAATCTCAGTAAATTTAAATACTAAATCTAATACTTCATTTTTCGTTGTTCGTTTGAATAATCAAATTTAAAGTCTGTAGTGAGTAATTCATGCCCTCTTAACATCTTCACAAGATCCATATTTCTGATCTCAAAATCGGAAGAGATATTTGCGAGCTCCATAGCTTTATTTAAATTGAGCTAAATTTATCGAGTTTCTCTCTAAAGTGTATAAATAGTGCAGTCAAGCGCGATTTTCGAGTAACAAAAACTGTAATAAAATACTTTTGTTTCTCTACTATTTTCCATCACTCTGGTTGAATTAACGTCACACTAGAGCTACATAACGACTCATGTAGATGGACCTGTTAATTTTAAACCGCAGTAAAGTGACTGTACACAAACAAAATTCAATTTAACATCTCAATAGGACTACAATACGCATTGTGGTTGTTTGGTGATATCACATCAAACTTAGGCGATTTTTTTCCCTCGCCAAGCATCTGCGTCTTATGCCAACCTCTATGGCGTTTTTTTGGTTTGTTTAGTCGGATTGGAATTCCTGCCCTTCAGAACTTACTAATGGCTGTCACCCGGTTTCCGTTCCGACTTGTTTTATGTTTGTTTTCGTTTGCGGTTTCTTGTGTTCTATTATTGTTTTACGCTTATATTTTTTGTTCGTTTAAAAGGACATGTCGAGGACATGTTTTGTGATTTTGGAGTTACTTTTTCTTAAACATCATGAGATCTGATCTATTTTAATCAGATATATTGACTGTTGGTTTTTCAGCAAATTTTATGATTTTGAAAAAAAAAAAGTTTTAGAATTTATAACAGCTGATCTAACCTTATCAGATTTGCTTCAGTGATTAAAATTTTAATTATGGAACCTTATTTTTCCTTGCATCCTATTTTATTGGTTATCTTTGTTTTTAAAAGCTGAAACACATAAATATAATTTCTATTGGGTAGTTTTCGTCAGTTAAATAACTAATTTATAAAATAAGCTGTACTGCGAGATGCGGTACATCTCGTTACCCTCTCAACCCATTATGATTTCACACCAATAGGGTACTTGACTGTATCGCTAAAATACCTTCCAATATTAAATTAATTATAGTTTGAACCCAAAAATAACAAACGTATATATTTTTTTGCAAAATACATATTTAAATAATTCATAAAAATCATTTTAAAATAGCTTATTTTTCATCGGTACGTCACGTGATCACAAACACGTCGATTTGGCTGACGTCACTAGAATATATAAACAAACCGGTGTGATGTTTTTTCGCTTGCAATCAAACTGGATTTAATCTAATTTACTATTAAAATAAGAATTATATAGATAAGGGAAGGAGGTCTTACAGAAGCGGATAATTCAGATTTGCTTAAAGTGGATTCCAAAATGGTGTTTTAAAGTTTGTTTATAGTTACTAGTGACGTCATAGATACCACGTGACAGCCACAAAGCGTTTTCGGACGTAATTTTTCGCCCTAATTTTAAAATTCATTTTTCTCCTTTTTTATGGGGTATTTGTAAAAAAGAAAAAATACGGGTCTAATTTTTTGGCATAAGAATATTTTAAGCCAATAATAAAATTTTAGTCAAATATCCTATTATTACAGGATACGTTTATTAAGGGCGAATGAGATTGAATGATAGCGGGTCTCAAAAACCAAAGTGCCTTTATGTTAATCCAATGGAGAGAAAAAAACATTATTTTCTAAGCCACTTTATTCCGACTGTATTGCATATTTTTACAAACGGGGTTTTTATTTAAAATGATACTGACTTACAGGTCTCTATAATCCCACTTTTTGAAATGGGTTCGAATATTTTCGGTGTGAAATTACTTATAGAAAATTAAATAAAAATATTCGAACCCATTTCAAAAGGTTGGATTATAAGAGACTTATAAGTCAGCAACATTTATCATATAAAAAACCCATTTGCAAAAATAATCAATACAGTCGGAGAAACATGGGTTAGAAAATATTTGTTTTCCATTGGATTAATACTGAAGCACTTTGCCTTGGAGACCCGCCGTCTAGTGTGCCCATCCCCCCTTAAGGTTGTTTTTTTCTTGCTAGAAAAGTAATTGGCAGCCCCCCCCCCCCCCCCGCCAACAGAATCCCCTATTCATATATCCTATAATTTGTATTTTAAAAGAAACACCACAACTTTTGATGTAAAACCCAATATGTTTTGCTTCTACTGAAACTCTTTAGAGCGAAAAAATGAAAATATGACCTATCATACGAAAGTTGATGGTTCAGACAAACGAAATACAAAATGCAACAGGTGCGACAAAAAAAAGTTACTTAAAATGTTTTGCATTCTTGATTTTTAGTTATGTGCACATTTCAGATAATTCTAAAATACGCTATTTAATTATTGATATAAAGGTTAACCAATCGTAGAAGGTAAACGGCTTAAAAATTTTATATAAATAATTTATAAATTTAAAAATTGGTAGTATTTAAAATTTAAAAAAAATAGATATTAGGGTGTTCGTCCGAAGTATACCTAAGTGGTAAACTCTGCCGTGGGTAGGTAAACTGCAGTAATCGCAACAATGAGTTGAACCATTTTTGATCTGAAATAAAAAAAAATCCAGTATGTTTTCTTAATTGTTAGACTAATTGAGTGCTTGCAACATTGGTCCAAGTCATTATGGAAGTTACTGCAGTTTACCTGCCCGCGGCAGAACTGTCCGAAGAAAACATGTTTCGGCTGTTGTAGTCATGTAGTCACATTTCAGTGTGTTTTATTCTTTTTCATTTTTTCTACAATCATAACAATGCCAATTAGTGAAAAATAAAGAGTTTTATTGTATAAATTGACTTAAATATTTATATGACGAGTAAAACTTCTAGGTAAAAATGACAAGACGAATTCTACCAACTGATTAATTTCGTTGAATTAAAATTGCTATCTCATAGTTTCCTAAATTTAACTATTTTCTATAAGTTAATGCACACAAAGTACGTTAGATATTTATTTGAAATTAATAAAGCACCCCTCTGCCATTTATTTAAGTTTAATTTTAATTTTTCAATGAATTTTAAATATTTATTTTAAAGTTGAAAAAAGTATGGGCTCGCCAATAACGGACACTCCATAATAGAAAATCTTCTATCCCTCGATTTAGAGACGTTTTACTATAGTAGAAAATAAAGTTTCGAAGACTCGACTTATCATCACAACTTTACAAATTGGTGCAGCTAGAATCACTGTAAATGTTCAGGATTAAATTTTTTTTAATCCAATTCGTCATAGATTTGCACCACAATACCATTAGTAATTTCAGCCCATGCTATTAGAGCTAATAACATAAGTCAATTAAAAAACCATCTGACCTGTTTTACCCTCCATAGTTAATGATGCATTTACGGTGATTGATGAACTTCAAATTAAAGACAGTTGAATATTTTCCTATGCGACTGAAGCGAATACCGTACCTACTGTTTTATCTGCGATTGTCAGTCAAGTAGTGACAATGATGAGTGAAATTTAAATGCGCAAAAGTTAAGTTCCGTGCATTATCAATACAGCACTTTTAACGTTACCACTGTAGCAGGCCTTAGTAGCCCAAAGTCTACTAAAAGGATCTTCAAGGTGGATATGAGACCTCGTCTTATATTACTATTAACTTTGTAATCTGGAATAGTGGAAGGAACGTGGCTGTAAATCAGCGCCACTTAGTTGTTGATTGCATATTGAAGTTGCGTGTGTGGTGAACCGCTACACCAGTATTTGAATGAAACCACAGGTGATACCATAAGTACGTTTTTCGGTACCGTAACCGAACCGTTGGAACCGTAAATACTGTCTTTGTTTCCATCGAATGGGATAATATCTCCTTGGCATTGTGTTTGCGGTTTTCCGGCAACAGTAACATAGAAAAGTGAGTTATTATAAAAAATCGATTATTATTTTAAACTACAATCTAGTTTATCCTATTTGTTGACTGTACCGATGAAAGTTTAAAAAACAAAATTTGACATTTAATGTTACAATTTTCTATCTAATAAATATGTATAGTATTTATAGTTAATTTCGTGGAAACCGATGTAAAAACAAAAAAGTTTGTTGTAGCTTCTTGGAGTCTTTGATTGCTCTATGGATGGAAATTACGGTTTAAAAGTTAAAATAATAAATGTGTCTCCTATTGTAAGAATTTGATGTACAATTCAGTTTTTACTGGAACGTTAAACAAATGTAAATATTATATAAATTTGTTATGAATTACAATACTTGGTAGCTACGAATAACAAAAAAAAGTTATGTTTTGGATTTCATGTGTTGGAAACATTTGTTGTTTATTGTTAGTCATCGAGGAATGTGTCTGTGTTAAAACATTAGAAATTAACTCATAAACCTCAGATATTTTTGTTTAATTCTTGCTCTATAAAAATTTCTGCAATATCATTATTCTTAAACATAAAATACTCATATTTTTATCCTATGCTCTGTATGGAACTGTCACTAGAAGTCCTAAAAAACTAAAATTTATCTATTTTAATGCTCACGAAAGTTTGTCGTCTAATACTAATCGACAAATCGTGCTATTACTTATTTGATGTTATACATTTCGTACCAAAAAAAAAACCCTTAAAAAATAACGATTAATGGCGAAGTTGGGAGATCCGAACCATATGCATAAAAAGTGCAATGGATATATAGGTGGGACTGAAAATTTTACTTTAATTATGTTTCCTTTTTTTCCGTGCATGCATTTTGTAGCTATTTCCAAAATGCGCTTTTTATAACTTACCCTTCATACAGTTATAACGCACAATTTGGCAAAACATGTATTTAAAATGTACAAACTTAAAAGTTGGTAGATATCTAAAATTAAAAATATTAAATTTTTTTTAGGAAGTCTATTGCTAAAACAACCTATTCGTCTTTGGGGGAACTTAGCATAGGGACGGGAGAACGAAACTGTATTTAAGTAGATTTTTATGAAAAAATGTGACGCCTAGACCTCAAAATTTCACTTTTTTTTTATCCTTTGCCTTAAGCCAAATTGTATATTTCCCTCCGATCGTTAGACCCGGCTTTTCCCGTATTTTGTGCAACAATTTTTCTTACAATAACTTTAAATTTTAAAATTTTATAATTAACAAATTTTATTTCATAGAGTACTTTTTTCATCTGGATATCTTCATCTTTCATAATAAACTCTATTTTAATTTTAGCTTCCACACTACGTTTATAACGTAAAAAGTGGAAGATATTATAATCGTTCAGTCCGTCACCCACTTTCATAGTCCGAACTAGAAATGCTACGGACAAGTGTGATACGTCAAAAAATTCAGCGCATCGAAATTATATTACATTGAAAATTTCAGAAAAGAATTCGAATTCGAAGTACTTCAATTTTGTAAAAAAAATACAAAATTTAATGCTCATTTAAAAAGCATAGGAAGCCATTTTTATTAGAATTTAATCACCATTGCCATTCGCAGCAATCGCTCGAGAAACTTTAATTCTTTTAGACAATAAATTAAAATATATTTATTTTTGCGACATCGATCAGTTTGAAATGACGTCAAATATATTTCACTACGAGATTCTTTGTACGTTGATATAAATTTTTTCATTCTATTTAAAAGCGAGGAATATTACATATTTATTCTTTGAAATATAAATTTAAAAAAAATAGTTAATGAATATGGGAAATTGTGGCAACTAAAAGATTTTTATTACAAAAAGTTGCATCATTATTTTTCGAATTTCAAACAAATTCAGCAAACGATACTGAGTAATTATTAAATTGCGAAAGAAGATTAATGAAAATAGTTAATTTTGGCGTTTAAAAGTTTTAATTAGAAATAAATTATAAGCTGAAGGCCCTGTTTGGCGAATTTTTTTCAGAGGTGTATAAATAGTGCGTTTTTTGTTGAGCACAAATTCTGTGTGGAAGCGGTTTAAGTGACAGATTCTGTAACTAACCTACTTGTTTTAAACAAATATTTTATTTTAAATAAATTAAATTTAAAAATTTAAGTAGGGAAAACTACTATACATATTTGCCCATTTCCATGCCGGTTAAAAAGGAATATTATTTTAAAATAAAATTTGAATTGTCACATTAAAATTTCAACCACTATCGATGGCAATACATATTGATATCGATAAATTTATAATCATTTTACCATTTATAATTTTAAGTATCGAATATATGGTCAAGTATGACAATGCCAGCATTTTCTGTTTTTGTATCTAAGTCAAAGTTTGACAGACGAAAAAAAGATAATAGAACCTAACTTTTTACACTATAAGATAAACCTTGCGTAAAACCAAATTCAAACAAGAAATATTTTCTTGTTATCCATTTTTTACTTTTCCCTGCTAAACCTTATATGTGCTAATCATTGTACCTGGTGCATAGATAAATTTTTATTTTACACTGTAAAAAAATCACGTTTACAGCACATGTACTGCATTCTAACTCTTGAGAGGTGTGCTGTAAGTTTCAAGAACTAGTACCTCAGCCACACTTCAGTTTAAATTCCCGATGAGTAGAAAAAAGAACGCTGGCCAAGATCATGTCGTGTGGTCGTACACAAGCTAAGAAACTACAGCACCAGCTACAATCAAATACAGCAGAATGCACCGTACATGTGCGGTAAATGTTCTGTATTTTTACAGTGTACCGATTTACCTACTACTGAAGAATTTCTTTCCAAGTTAACTTGTACATCAAATTTGCCGTTTTGACGAACATGAGTGAACAGTTATACTAACACGTTCCGGTATTGCCGAATACCTGCAAAAGAGCAGGCGCTTACGTAAAGGAGATAAATATTGATTGTACTCCTTCAGTATTATTTAGTGCATTTTTGGTATTTATCCCAAAATGCACTTTTATGAAATTTTGTAAAATATTAATTCATCCTATATATTATGCAAAAATGAAATGTAATATAAATATTAAAAAAATCTAATAGTTGGTAGACACACATAATTTTTTTTGAAAGTTGTGTTTGGGTTTCCTGTTATTTATAAAAAAAAGTTATATTTAATGATGAGTATTTATTAGCATATACTTGCAACATAAAACTAGAAATGGGGACTTGTCCATTATCTGTAGTTGCCAGTAGAATCTAAGGGTGCAATTCGGGACTTTGTGTGTTTCAATTCCTACAAGCATTTCCCTATGATAATGGATTTTATTTAAGTTAATGGATTTTTTTTTTCGGAAATCCGGTGAATTATTAGATTATACAGGGTTAATACGTCGCTTCGGAGTGTCTGAGCTTGAATGATAATACAATGCACAAGCATTGAGATCACTTATATCAAGAAGGGAAGAATGGAATCATAAAAAAGAAGCCCGGTGGGACTCGGGAATGTCTCTCGACAGTGTCTTGCTTAAATTACGAGGCATAGCCCATTTTTGGCCATATTAACGGCCAATACGACACATAATACGGCCTACAGCTATTACTCTGGTAATTTAGACTCTGGTCTACGAGACGAGTTCTTGATTATGAATTCATTCTTTCATCCCTCTGATAGTAATTCTACATTATATACTTACTAATCAAGAAGGGGGAAAAAATGGAATCATAAAAAAGAAACTCGTCTCTTGATCAGGGTTCTAAATTACGAGGCGTAGCCAATTATGGCCAATTACGGCCAACACAGCCAATTACGCCTCGTAGTTTAGAACCCTGGTCAAAAGACGAGTTTCTTTTTTATGATTCCATTATTTCCCCCCCTTCTTGATTAGTAAGTGTCTCGATGTTTGTTGCATTCGGATTATTCATTCAAGCTACAGACCTCTCCGAATAGCGAGCGTTATTTTATAACCACCCGGTATATATATCTAACAATCTAACGAATTTCTAAATAAGATAGATATACAGGTGTGGTATATGTAAACATATAAAGTAAAAAAAATATTAAAAAATAGTTTGATATGCTTTTTTTCATACCTGGTGACAAAATTATAAAGCGATATTTGACAAATATCGCGATTAAAAAATGGTCTACGGGAATAATCATTTATCTTAAACACCAACAAAAACGGAAATTGGAACGTCACTTGACAGTCAATCAACCCTGAAGCTAAAACATACCACTTATTCCATCACCAACAGTGCATTCCAATCTTATTCATACAGCTGTCCAAAACAAATACAATAGCATAACACCTTATGAATACAAATCATGCCTATTACAGCATGACAAATTTCATACACTGCGTAAAACTTACGGATAACTGAAAATATAATCAGTATTTGTCTATGGCTGGATAGTGTAATAACTAACAGGCGAGACGATATTGTCACAGCGACAGCTGCTGTACAGTAAATACCAGTCTTGGGGTAAGGTAGTCATGTTTTGAATGATAACTATAATAAAAAGGTTGTTTAAATGCACTGGTGCGTGGGATTTGTTGTTAATTTTTAAACAATTTTTATGTCATCCGTCAAAAGTTGTAATAAAATAATGATAGATGCATAGTAGTTTAAAAGTATTTAAATAGGCAGATTGGTTTTGTACAAGGTGGCGCAAATAAAAGTGGTCAGGGAATGGAGATACGAATGCAGGGAGATGCTTGGCGAGAAAAAATATTGAAGCCACCTGAAAGATTCTAAATCAAATGCACAAACTATTCAAGCTTTCACTTGGCACTCCTGTTTTTTCATTGGTTGGTTTAGTTGTTACTAGACCCGACGCTGCGTACGATGTCGCCCTTAACGGTTGCGTTGGTTGCCTACTCAGGTGTCGGCTCGTCACCTGATTTTATTGTAAATTACAGCGCCGTCGCCAATAGCCCTCGTGTAGCTCTAGTGCGACGAGATTTCAAACTAAAATAAATAGGTTATATCCCTTAAAGGTTTCTTTTAACCTACCAAATTTGTAGCTTATGGGACCATCACGCTTCCACTCAGACAATTGACTAACAACTTAAATAAAGCCCGTATTATAACTCAATTTTAGGGCGATTTTTCAGCCCCATTTAAAAATATCCCATAATGCAGCGCACCGTGACCAATGACTGATGACTCGTGCTCTAATGCGCCCTGCACCCACCCAGATAGCGCCGACTTCCGGCCGTATTTCGTCCAAGTGACGCCTAGTAATCCTTTTCAATGGGCCACATTTTACGTCGGGCTGTTCAAAAACCCCGTTAAATCTTCCGGCCGTTATGGCAGTTGGGGAGGGGTTTTGGATGAGCATAAGAAATATTCCGTTTTTTTTTACTTGTTGTTTGAAAAAAAATATTTAAAAAAAAAAAGGTTCATGGAGTTTAAATTTTCCTTTTTTCGTTGTTTTTAATTTTTCTGGTTTGGAAACATTGACTTTTATATAACTTTTGTTTTTATTGTGCCTTCTTGGTTTCTGTATATTTCATTCATCGTTTTTAAGGCAATGAAGACGGTACTTCGTTTGAAGTCCCGAAACGGCTGTTGCTTTTTAATATCTTTAAAATTTTAAAGAGCATTTTAGAGGTTTGTTGGTTATACCCTTATTTATTTAGCTTGGCACGGCTAATATAATTTTGGCTTATTGAACAAACTTAATTTATGGAATCCTACTTTTATAAATCAAAAGGTTCCCAAAAATTGCCGTTGCAGACGGTATTTCACGTCTGCATGGCAAAGTATGGGAAAAGTTTTCAACTACCAATAGGTAGCCTTGGTAGAATTTCATTGCCTCTGCATCTGCACTAAGCTAAAGATGAACTTGAAAAATAATTATTTATCAAATATTAAATTACTTAATCGTGGTAGCCATGAAACTGACGCATTTAATTTTTCGTGATAAACCTGTCATCATAAACTTTTTGTCTCTTGCATGGGGATTGAGTTGAGATTCAATATTCAGCTCCAATATTTTTAGGGTAAAACCAGGAAATTACCAGAAAGACCAGTATTTACCAGGAAATGCGATTCTATGGGATGCCCAATTATATAGTTTCTGCATACAATTACAAGAAAGAAAATATTTTTATGTAAATTGTACAAAAGCACAATGCAAACATGTTTTCTTCATAAATGGAAGGTTTTATTAGATTATGTTTTCTGATACTATAACAAAATGTAGATATCCTTCGTGGAGTTATAGATAAAGAACTGTTTGAACTAACACTGACATACCTAAGATACCTAGATACCTCTATTAGCTGTTTATTTAAATCTATAAAATCTCAAAAACAGTAAATTTGGCTCTAAATTGGATATTTGACTAAAAAACATTTACTGGCTTAAAATATTCTTATGCCAAAAATATTAGACCCGTATTTTTCTTTTTTTCAAATACCAAATAAAAAGGGAGAAATTAATTTTAAAATTAGGACGAAAAATTACGCCCGAAAACGCTTTGTGGCCGTCACGAGGTATATATGACGTCACTAGTAACTATAAACAAACTTTGAAACACCAGTTTGGAATCTACTTTAAGCAAATTTGACCTATCCACTTCTGTAAAACCTCCTTCCATTATCTATACAATTCTTATTTTAATAGTATATTAGATTAAATCCAGTTTAATTGCAAGCAAAAAAACATCACACCGGTTTGTTTATATATACTAGTGACGTCAGCCAAATCGACGTGTTTGTGATCACGAGACGTACCGATGAAAAATATGCCATTTTAAAATGATTTTTACTAATTATTTAAAGATTAATTTTGCAAAAAAATATATACGTTTGCTATTTTTGGGTTCAAACTATAATTAATTTAATATTGGAAGGTATTTCAGCGATACAGTCAAATACCCTACCATGACGCTCATTGCCAATAGCCCTCGCGTAGCTCTAGTGGGACGATAATTTCTAACTAACATAAGCTACAACAGTAAATAAGTGTTCCCGACAAATAACAAAAATAACCTACATTTCCACAAAATGCCACACTTTAACGCAAAAGTGACCTATCTCCCATAGCGCTAACACGACAAAACCTCCCTTTTATCTCGAACGCGATACCATATAAAACTGCGCGATCCCGCGTATGACCTGGTAATTAATGTACTTAATCGCTACCTGGGTCGGCAGAGATAAGCGGAGAACTTAATCTGCGTTATTTAATAAGGGCGTTTTCAGAGCGTTTTTCTTGGTGTTTGTACTGTTGACACATGCTTTGATTTAGTTGTTGGTTGTGGAAAAGGGAGCTTTGCTGTTAGAGATTGGGTGTCAAAAGATTTGTGTGGGGCATTTGTGATTTTTTTTTTTTGAATATGTAAATATGGATTCAAATGCGAGGAATTCGGTTTCAGGGATATTGTTCTTTTATGGATTTGGTTGACGATTCAGGGTTCGATTTAAGAGGGATTGTCAGTCCCATATCGTCGTGGAGACACGTCGTGGAGACGTCGTGGAGCATTGGAGACGAGACGTGACCTCCAATGCTAATGACGGGACGCGCATGGAGCCAAATAGGGTTTGTGGCTTTTAATTTTTTCCAATGTTTGCTGCCACATTTATTAAAAAGATGATGCGAAAAAATAACCACATATTAATGTTTCCAGAATCACGAACTTCCGCAGAAATATTACTTTGCCATGTTAGCCCTTTTTCCCCGGGTATGGGAATCATACCATAGATATCATAATTAAAGTATTAGATTGGCTGATCGCGTGACCTCCAATGCTAATGACGGGACGCGCATGGAGGCCAAATAGGTGGGCATAATTTCCAATGTTGCTGCCACTTTTAGGAGAAAAATACTACGGAAAAATACCATTTAATTCTAAAATTACAAAAAAAATACTAGAAAAGGATTTAAAGTCACTAAAAAGATACCAAAATGGAGCTCGTATTTTTACGATATGTTTTTGTAATTTTAGAATTATTATAAAATACTAATATACTCTTTAAACTTTATAACTAAACTTTTAACTTAATTTTAGAATTTATTTTAGAATTATTCTAAAATTACAAAAAATATCGTAAAAATACTAGCTGCATTTTGGAATATTTTTATTGACTTTAAATCCTTTCTAGTATTTTTTTTTGTAATTTTATAAATAAATGGTATTTTTTCGTAGTATTTTTCTCCTTAAAGTGGCAGCAACACTGGCCATTATGCCCACCTATTTGGCCTCCATGCGCGTCCCGTCGTTAGCATTGGAGGTCACGTGATCAGCCAATCTAATACTTTAATTATGATATCTATGGAATCAACATAACATCGAAATGAAACAAATTTGAAACGAAAATGTTATATTTATTTATTTAATTATATATTTTTGAAGTTTTAAAATGCCCCAAATGCCCAGCAGATGGCGACACTAGTTTAAAACTTTATTAATCGATAAACATTTACTTATATCTACTGTAATTGCTCCATTGATTAATGTAGTAATCCAACCTTGGAAATCAATTTGCAAATTGATCAAACTATCATGCTAGAGAATTAATTAATAAGAAAATAGTAATTATTTTTATTACAAAGACACATATACATAATTGACAGCTCTTTTCCAAATCCGCAAAATATCTACAATATCTAATAATTTTATCAAACCTACTTAATAAAAAAAATATTAAACCCTACTAGGTTTGGTTAACAAAATTGGGTAAGTATTAAAACATTTTAACTTAATAAATAACGATTTTGCTATTTGGAGCTTTCAATTTGTATTTTATATTATGTAATGTTATCTAATGTAAAGATGACATTATTATGCAAGGTATCAATTTTTATAAGAAGACTTGCCCTACTTACAGTCCCAAATGAACTAATGCACTTAGTTGAAATCTATGACAATGTTGCAAACGATTCAAGTTGCTGTTACTCACATCTTTCACAGATACTTGTAAATCCATCATAAACATCAATTTAAAATATTATTAAAAAGGAAATTTACATCCGGTAATTAATTATATTTCAATTGAAAAGTCTCATTTTAAAATATGTCACTTACATCTTCCAGAAGCTCATATTTGTTCACTTTAAAACTACAAAAATATATAATAAATACACTAGATAAAATTTTCTATTTCAAATTTGTTTCATTGATCATAGTGTTACATTATTTTTGAAAAGAAGCTATGAATGGCAAAGGAATACTGCGGAAAGTTGTTGATTCAAAACAATCATTACTTTGAAAACATGACATCTCTTAACATTAACCTATGCTTCATCAGATACAAATATCTAGAATATTCAAAATGATTAGTTCTTACTCCAAGTCTTCAATAGACATAATAGTTGAGAAACACAAAAATGTATTCTATAATTTCTTGTAATTTTGAACAATCAGAATTCTCACTTAATCATAAATAACATTTTATTACATCTTTAGGGTACAACCATAACATATTTAAAACTAGAAAACTATAAATATAAGTTCATGAAATTCAAAAGCAATTTATGGGTAAACCCATGCACATGTTGAAAACATATTATTTACTAGTTAAATAGATTTAAGTTAGTAATATAGTTTTTTATGGTTTCAAGTAACATATATGCTGAATACAATTATCATGTTTTCATTTCAACATGTTTCTTCTATACAACCCATATCCGCTTCATCGTTTGAAAAAATAACTTTCTTACCAATCACCCTACTTCAACCTGAAATTTTCAACAATTTTAACAAAAACCTAATACCTTGTTAAAATGGTCAACCCTTAGAATGCTAGCTTAACTACATATACATTTAGCGTGCATATTGGATTTCAATGGACGATAGTAAAGACATAGATGCATATTATCGATTCTGAAGAGGGATCTGTGATCCCTGGAGTAACAGTTGAACGCATACTTTGAAACAGAATTTCGTTGCCATGTATCCATTTTACCATTGTAAATATAACATAAGTTTATAATGAAAAAAAACAGAAAAATCGTTATTTACATTTACTGAAAAGGTTAAATAGTTCTGACATTAAACAGTATATTTTTCACTAACTTCAAAACTATAATAAATAACTAATACATTTTGTCGTTTCAAATTCGTCTTCATTGGATGTTATAGTGTTACAATATATGTGAATTATTATGGTTTACTATGTAAAGAATACTTCATGCGGAATTGTATTCAATAACAATGTCATTGCTTTGACTGACAATAAACCTCTTAAATTCTAACCTCATGACATTTCATCAACAATCCTAACCCATTCCCAACAGTGATCCTTTCTTACAAACTCTTTTCAATGCTACATGAACCAAAATATATTCTACTTGAAATATATACCATTGTTTAAATTTGTTGTACATCAGAAATTCTAGCTGTAACTCGATAATAACGATTTTAGTTACTTTTGGGTTACAACCATAACATATTTAAAAGCTAGAAAACATAAATATACATTCTATTGTTTTAAATTTCAACCACATGTCAATTTCATCGGGTACAAACCCCCATACCACCATCGTTTTGAAAACAATGACCTTTACTTTACCTTATTCAACCTACGGATGTGGGGTTTAGATAATAACGGCTTTAGTTATATTTGGCTTTCAACGGTTACATATGTAAAATACATTATCTTGTTTTCAATTTCAACCACACGTCCCTTTCTTCGGATACAATTCCTCATACCCGCCATCGTTTTGAAAACAATGACCCTTACATTACCACATCAACCATCCAAACCAACCCTTCATCATTTCCGCCCTTAACGTATTTCCCAATTACCACAATTAACCCTCAACCCCCTCTCACAATAAACAGTGTGCACCCCTTGAAGCGAGTAACCCCTTATACACTCTCCCTGGTGCAGTATTGGGCCTTCGTCACAATGCGACCACTGATTGCACACCGACTGAGGAGGGATACTTGATACCTGGAGGACAGTTGGCGGGAGTTAGTGAAACAAGGCAAGTGGCATGCATAGAACCAGTTTCTTGAATTAAATGTAGTGTTATTAAATGGAAAAGGATAGAAGAAATGTAAATTATACACGTTTACCCCAAAAAGGTAATGTTCTTGAACATAAACAGTATTATACTTATTTCACTAGCTCTCAAAACCTGAAAGCCATAACTATATACCTTTTTGTCTGTATCTTCAACCATTCTCCCTTCATTGGCATGTTCATCAGTTTCTAATACATATTTTTTATTTATTTTTTTAAGAATACCACAGTGGAAATGTAAATTATACAAGTTTTTGCAAAATTTACGAAAAAAAGTTTAAATTTTATTGAAAATAAACAATACTAGACTCTATTCCAATAGTCCTCAAAACCTGAAAGTCATATCTACCATTTTGTCTGTATCTTCAACCATTCTCCCTTCATTGGCTTGTTCATCAGTTTCTAATACATATTTTTTATTTATTTTTTTAAGAATACCACAGTGGAAATGTAAATTATACAAGTTTTTGCAAAATTTACGAAAAAAAGTTTAAATTTTATTGAAAATAAACAATACTAGACTCTATTCCAATAGTCCTCAAAACCTGAAAGTCATATCTACCATTTTGTCTGTATCTTCAACCATTCTCCCTTCATTGGCTTGTTCATCAGTTTCTAATACACATTTTTTATTTATTTTTTAAGAATTCCACAGTGGAAATGTAAATTATACAAGTTTTTGCAAAATTTACGAAAAAAAGTTTAAATTTTTATTGAAAATAAACAATACTAGACTCTATTCCAATAGTCCTCAAAACCTGATAGTCATATCTACCATTTTGTCTGTATCTTCAACCATTCTCCCTTCATTGGCATGTTCATCAGTTTCTAATACATATTTTTATTTATTTTTTAAGAATACCACAGTGGAAATGTAAATTATACAAGTTTTTGCAAAATTTACGAAAAAAAGTTTAAATTTTTTTTAAAATAAACAATACTAGACTCTATTTCAATAGTCCTCAAAACCTGAAAGTCATATCTGTCTTATATAAGTATCTTCAACCATTCTCCCTTCATTGGCATGTTCATCAGTTTCTAATACATATTTTTATTTATTTTTTAAGATTACAACAGTGGAAATGTAAATTATACAAGTTTTTGCAGCATCTACGAATTTTTTTTTTAATTTTATTGAAAATAAACAATACTAGACTCTATTCCACTAGTTCTCAAAACCTGAAATTCTGAAGTATCCCCAGTTCAGTCTATCTTCAACCATTTGCATTTCATTGAAGGCTAGATCCCGTTCTGGTCCGGTTTGTTCCGGTCCCTACGTCTGGACAATGGTCAAGTTCCGACAAGTAAAGGGCCTTTGAAATGAGTTTGTTGGTTACAAACAGTGGTCAGTTCAAGAGCGTGTAATGAATATAGTCGCTATTGAAATTTACATTTAATTGGGAACTTTGTATGTAAGGGATATATAAAGGTATTATGCATATTTATTATGTAAATGTAAGGATATACTGAATTATATTTGGCTAGAGAACTGCGTTGATAAGGTTAAGGCCAACTGCTCAAGAGTTTTGAGGATGGCATGTTCTTGATTTTAAGTTATATGAAGAGTGCAGGGGAAAAACCCCTTCATCGACTGGGAATCTGTCCGTATTGAGGTATGCTTGGCGTGTATTGGCGATCATACACCGGTTTCTTATTTGGTTCTTCTTCCGCTGTTCAAGCTTCAGTTTATTGTCTGCCGTGAATCTCGATCATAGAAATTGTAAACCCACGAACCGCGTGATAAGAACCAAAACATAATTGGTTTCTTCACACCAGTTTAGGCGATGACTCGCTATCTTCTCCAAACATACCTGATGCAGACAAATTTCCAGTAGATGAAAGGGATCTTCTCCTGTATGGGGGCCCGGATGTCAGATTGTATTGGACCATTACGCTAGCAGTCTGCGAGCTGTAACGGGTGTGGGTTCGATTCCCGCCTTCGCCCTGGGTGTATATTCCTTTCTCTGTGACAGTAAAAATTCTTTCTGTGTCTGTTTTACTTGACGAAGGCTTCATAAGCGAGTCTCTGATCAAGCACACAAGCCGGAATATATATGTACCTACCCCTACCCCTTCTCCTGTACTCTTCATATCCCATTAGCGGTTGCAGTGTGGTACTTGAAGTCTATTTAATAATTTTTAAGGTTTTTTTTTAATCATCGCGTTTTTGTTCGTCTTAAATACAGGCTAATTTTGTTCTTTCAATTAATCTATAACCTCAAGCTATATTCTAGTATTTGAAATATACTGGCAAATATTCCGTTTTCAATTTAGTGACAGTAAATGTAATTGACTTAATGTGAATGCGATTTTTATTTTTAAAAAACTTGGAATATCAATAGCTTCTTAATAAAATTATAGGGATTTATTGATATCAAGTTAAAGAAATGTTTTTTCATTCCTTTGCTTCCAAACATTTGAAATTTCAATGTTTAAAGTTAAAAAAAAATAAAAATTATGAAAAGAAAAACTTATGGTTCATTTTTTTACTATTTTAACATAAAAACATGACATTTTATACTTTTAGAATATAATCTATCGCAATTGATAACTTATTAATCAGTTATGTTTTCATACAAAATGGATTTTAGATACATTATCATACAAATCACTTTTATTAAAAAAATAACATGCATTTGGATGAAACTGTAGAAAGAAGCCCCTAAAAATAGCACGTTGATTTCAATTACTTTCTTATGTATCTTCGTGTCCTCAACGGCATACGACACAGGCTTTTCTAGTATTTATCTAACCTTAAAAGAATATAAACTATTATAAATTTCAGATGACTACCAATTTTTTACATTTAGAATAGATGATAGATGATGAAATAGAACACTGTTCTGGGGATTGGGCCGCTTCTGCAAAAGGCTCGATTCGCCAAAAAAAGAAAATAAATAACTTTTTTTTATTAATATTTATTTTTATGTATGAATAGTAGTTTAGTTAACATTAAATATCCATCAATGTATAATTTAGTTATTTTTATTATGCTTATATATCATTTAATAACATTTGATTTGTAACCGTATCGCTGTTTGAAGTAAATTCACTCATTATTCAAAATACTAGTCGTTTAGAGTGTTAAGTCGTCCGCCTTGCATGCGGAAGGTCCCAGGTTCGGGTCCGGGCATCGCCAAAATAACTGCCGTCTTATGAACGGCCCGTGCAGCCACAAATTGCCCGAAGAATAATATCCCGTATGGAGGGAGTGCACGTTAAATATCCCCCATTTTTCCGACGCTGCGTACGATGTCGCTCTCAAAAGATGTGCTTGGTACCTATTCGGGTGTCGGCTAGTCACTTGATCGTAGCCAATAGCCCTCACTCTCGCACTTTGAAATCTAAAGCTCGTTTTAATGATCGTCGCACTAGCTCTAGTGCGACGATAATTCCAACTAACCCTCCTAACTTGAAAGTTGTTCGTGTCCGCGTGGACACAGTCACCCAAAAATAGATTTACAGTCCCTGGACAAATTATTAGACGCACTGTGACCCATAGGGATACATGACCCAATGCCCTTTCTCAGCATTGGAAAAGTTTTATAAGTTGAAAGTGGCATCAATTCTTTCCTTTCAGTCAGCCGACCACATGGTGAAAAAATCCAACTCAATCATTGCGTATATGTTTAGCTATACGAAGAATAGAAACACCCGAAATCTAGCAGTGCGTCTAATATAATTGTCCAGGGACTGTAGGTGCATCCATCAAAAATTCCCTGCATACAGCTAGCTACATTTAATTCAACATGGCATAAAACTTATAAATCCCTATTTCTAGAACCTAGATATTTCTGAAATATCAAAGTATAGAACTACCGAACACAATAAAATCCCCATCTTTAACAATGCATCTATATAAAGGAGCACCAATACGTAATCAATACAATTTATCCTGGCCGGGAAGAATAGCAAATCGCATCCAGGCTACATTGTTAAAATGTCCTATTATTTGGGAGGATCCCCCTTGTTATATCAGGTGCACCTTGCGGGACCTTTGTCTGAATTACAATTACACTGCGGGAGACGCCATTGTTGGGGAAATGTTGTCTCGCTGAAGTTGGGATAAATATTCAGTGGTTCGGAAACAGTTTCAGTTGGAAATGCATGATGAGTACAATGTTATAAGGCTAGACAAGGGAAACTCTATTTGGGCGTAGAGTTAAAGGACGAACTATAGTAGGGTAATTCCATGTCACTGTAGTGTAAGTCACAATTTAAGAGGATAAATATATCTAGAGAATTATATTTAATAAAGAAATAGTAGTTTTAGCTCATGTTTCAATGTAAACATATGAGTTAGCTTGCGTAATGACACAATATCATGTAATTTCGTCAACATGTTTCTTCATATCTACGAAAGCGCCATGATCACGATTATTCATCACCTTGAAAAAAATTAACTATTTTCTTACCCCATCTTTCAATCCGAAAATATACAAACAAATATTTTTAAAAAAACTGATGGGTACAATGTGATAAGGCTAGGCAAGGGAAACTTGGGCGTAGAGTTAAAGGACGAAATATAGTAGGGTAATTCCATGTCACTGTAGTGTAAGTCACAATTTAAGAGGAGATTAAAAGCTTTTTAAATTTTAAATATAAATCAAATTAAATAAAGCACGTTAGATTATTTGGTTTTAATAAGTGTAGATCAGCTATCAACAATTTTTTTATGTAATGTTAAAAGTTGTAGTGATAATCAATTTTTACACTACAGAAAGGATATTTTGCTAAATATGGCATAGCTGAGTAGTGGCAAGTGAAATATTAGGGCTAATTTAAAGCGATAAGCTATGGTAACCTGTCTTTGCGAAACCCGAAAAATATTGTTATAAATAAGTGTATTTTTAGTTGTTTTTAAATAATTTGTTATTTTGGTGATACAAAATTTGTTTTTTAAAATTATGTTTTATTAGAGTTGAATTAATATCCATTTGGTTAAGAAAGAGTTTTAGTTGGATATGCCTGAGAATAGGGCACAATGTGATAAAGCTAGACAAGAGAAACTCTATTTAGGCGTAGAGATTTTTACTACTAAACTCCTCGACGCAACTGCCCATTTATGGGCCAAGGCCTGCCGTGCCCCATCAGCTTTCGTGACCTAGGTGCTCTGGGGTGCTACGCATATGGTCGCGGTCAGGTGACACCTCACCGGAACCCCAGGTTTAGTTCCACAAGCACGCTTGTCACCATTTTATCGACCCACTAAGAGATTATAAATGTTCACCTCGCCTCAATCCGGATTCGATCCATACTTGCGTGCAATGCGAAGAACTGATCACTAAGCTAACTGGGCCCAGCATAAGCCATGCGGTAGAGTTTTAAAGGACGAAATATAGTAGCTGTATGTGTGAGAAATATAGTAGCTCTGTGTGTGTACAGTGAAATATTCGTGTTTCAGGAAATGGAAACTTAAACTGCTTTAACGTATATATGTGTTTTGCATACATACGATAGCTTTTAACTACCGCTGGATGTGGTAACTCTGTCTCAAGCTTTTTTTTAAGCTAATTACTTCTATTAAATACGTCCTTTAAAATTGTGCTTGTTTTTTTTTAAAATTATGAGCATCTCTATGAGAAGGTCAGTATTAAGTTTTATTTCTTTGGGGTTAAAATTATTCTGCTTTGCCAAAGTTACACCACACCAGGGATAATTGACTATCGCAACTTTGTTGGACAAAATTGGAGACTCGTTATCACAGTATTTAAAATCGCACTTTTGACACATTAATTTAAAACAAAATATCTACAAGAGTATGCTGTAAATTACATGGGGCTAAAAAAACTTTATTTCGTTGAACTTAATAAAACTTCTATTTAAAAAGCAGAACAATGTACGTTGTTGAAAAAGCAGCATCGGCTAGACAATTCCCAAGTTGCTAGATATTTAATAACTTGTGAAATTTCCTTTAAGAAAATTTCACTCTAAATTGATAGATACAATGATTGAGCCGTGATGTATGAACTTTTTTTTTAAATTTATAACAACTTGGGCAATTCTAAATTGTGGTATTATTATATGTACGATTTTAAAAAGAACTTAAAAATACTTATTTTTTAAACAAAATAGTATTTTATTCAATTTTGATCAGTGTCAGATAACATAGGGACAAAAGTTTTAAATGGTAGTGGTTCATTTGTTAGAATGGGGGGGGAGGGGGCAATATTTTTAGATTACAACCTAAATTATATGGCTACGTTGGAAAGATAATACGAACTAAAATCACTAGAATGATTTATGAACTAATAACAATTTAAGTATGTTTAATGGTTTAAATCTTCATCTTCTTCTTCGGCACTACAGCCTAGGACAGGCCAGGGCCGTCTCAATGAGTTTATGCCATATTTTCCTATAGGAAACAATTGACCTCCATTTAGTGTCATCGATCAATTGGAGGTCTTTTTCTACACTCTCGAGCCATCTGGAAGGTGGTCGGGCTCCATCTGGTTTTGTAAAAGTTACTTTTTTAGTTGGTTCGCTGTCGTCTGATCTGTAAAGGTGTCCTATCCATCTAATACGATTTGCTTTGATGATATGGATGATATATGGTTGTTTATAGAATTTTTTATAAATATTAAAATTGTAAAGGGCGTGCCACCTGTTATTTTCGTTAACAGCGCGCCGAAAATTCTTCTCCTTTTTTCTTTCAAATATCATCTATTTGTTCTCGTCTGATTTAGTGAGAGCCCAACACTCCCTCCCATACGTTTACACTGGTCGTAAAAGGGTTTTTATAGATATTTATTTTTGTACTTTAGCTGATAAATCGACTTTTCAACTGGCTCTTAAAATCAAAGTAGCATTTATTTGCTATAGTCAATCGGCTATTGATTTCAGCACTGATGTTGTTGTTTCTATTAATGACGCTTCCAAGATATCTAAACTCTTCCACGGCTTCAAAAGAATAGCCATTTACTTCGAGTGAGCCTTTGGGTTCGGGTTCGAATCCCGATAAGGCATTGATGTTTGTGTTTGTCGAGTATATGCGGAGTACGTGCTCGTTAAATCTGTTGGGTCCGAAGGTCCTGTGGTCGGTCATTGCGCAGTTTCCCATGGGTACAGGTCCCTGGAGACTATTTCCCTCCCCTTCAGGGATATCTCTAAATTATGGAGGTGGCGATAGATGGCAGCACTGTCTTGTATGTGTGTGTATGTCGTGTCCGTCTTTCTTGACGATGGTTTATAAGCGGGTCTTTGTGACCAAGCACACAAGCCTGAAAATGTATGTCTACCAACCAACTTCAAGAGTAAAAGCGTTTATTATTTATAACCATATATTTCTTTTTTTCTGCATTGATGCTGGGGCCTATTTCTTATGGATGCAGCTTCAAGAGAGTTGAAGGCCTCAATAACAACCTGTCTAGTTCTTCCGATTATATCGATGTCGTCGGCATGCGCGAAAATCTGAACCGATTTCCGGAAGATAGTGCCTCGGTTGCTGATTCCAGATGACTTGATAACTTTCTTGAGGTTGATGTTGAAAAGAATACATGCAAGAGAGTCTCCTTGTATCAGCCCTCTGTCGGTGTAAATGGGTTCTGAGCATTCGTTCTGCATCTTCACCATGCATTTGACTCTTCTGAGAGTTGCTTTTGTGGGAATTCCAAGATCTTCCATGGCAAGAAAGAGTTTGTCCCTTTTGATACTAGTCATATGCAGCCTTAGAATCAATAAAAAGATGAAAAGTATCAACATTCGAAAAGTATTACAAATCACACTTTTGACAGATTGATTTAAAACAAAATATCTACAAGAGTATGCTGTAAATTACATGGGACTACCAAAACTATAATTTTTCCGAACTTAATAAAAGTTCTATTTAAAAGCAGAACAATGTACGTTGTTGAAAGAGGTGTTTTGAAACTTAAACAACAATTGCTAGATATTTAATAACTTGTGAAATTTCCTTTAAGAAAATTTCACTCTAAATTGACTTTCAAAATAGATTTATTATGTATAGTTTTATAGATTTTTTTTTAATTTATAAACAATATGGGCAATTATAAATTGTGGTATTATTATATGAACTATTTTAAGAAAAACTTGAAAATACTTATTTTTTTAAACAAAATAGTATTTTATTCAATTTTGATCAGTGTCAGCTAACATAGGGACAAAAGTTTTAACTGGTAGTGGTTCATTTGTTAGAAGGGTGGGGGCAAAATTTCTACTTTTTGTGTATACATTTCACTATTACCGTAATAAATATAAATGATTACAGGAGATTACAACCTAAACTGTAAGGCTACGTTGGGAAGATAATACGAACTAAAATCACTAGAATGATTTATGAACTAATAACAATTTAAGTATGTTTAATGGTTTAAATAGAGAAGTAAAATTTGAGATTTTGTTCATATAAAGATGGATGATGTGTCCCCCAGACTCAACTTAGTTTGGGAAATACAATATAATGGAAATCATTGGTTAACTTACTTTTTAAGAGCATTTTTACCAAGAAAAACCAACACATTTGAAAGGAAATTTAAATTTCTTTATTCGGATTTTTGTGTTTAAGATAATCGGAGATCGGGTACAGAAGTTCGGATAATTGAAAGTGCGCAGCGATTTTAAAATCTCTGCAAACGTGTAATGCAGTTATTTTAAATTTCTACTCTTCAAATAATTCTGACAGTGTCACTGATATAACTTCCCAAAAGACTCAAATTGATTAATGGCCGATTCTTCATTACCATAACAATGTCTAAAATTCGAATCCTGTTGCCATTCGCGTTATGTTAAAGTCCGATGAATAATGACGGGTCCAGGGGAAATTCGAAACTTGTTAATTCCTCAGCTATCCATCATACACCGTTTAAAGGGGTCTGTTTGGGGTGGTGTTCCATTTCTGGTCAGTAAAATGGAACGTCGGATCGTTCTGCGGGGGAAGACAAATCAGTGGAACTCAATCTTCAGTCACTTGAATTGCTTGCGGAGAGGATAATTAGATCGAGCTTCTTGTGGGTTGCTACATTTGGATACTTTTAGGAAGATGAAGCCAAACGAAATGGGGCCCGGATGGCCGAGTGATTTGGACCATTAAGCTATAGCAGTCTGCGCGCTGTAACGGGTGCGGGTTCGATTCCCGCCTTCGCCCTGGGTGTACTTCCTTTCTCTATGACAGTAAAAATTCCTTCTGTGTCTGTCTTACTTGACGAAGGCTTATGTAAGCGGGTATCTGATCAAGCACACAAGCCGGAATATATATGTACTGTACCCCCTCCCTCCCAAACGATATTAGGAACTATAAAGTGAACCTAACGGACTTGTCCAAAAATACATTTTTCATAACTTTAATGTAGCTGATATATTTATATATAATATATATATATATATTATATAATATATATATATATATATATATATATATATATATATATATATATATATATATATATATATATATATATATATATATATATATATATATATATATATATATATATATATATATATATATATATATATATATATATATATATATATATATATATATATATAATATATATATATATATATATATATATATATATCATATATATATATCCAATACACACATAGTTCTTTTTTGCTTAACTTCCCCTTCTTGTCGTCCGAGGACGATTGTAGCGCCATCTCACGCCGCCAGATGCGTGAGACAAAGTCTGAACTTGATAAAGACGTTTAAAGCGTCTGGGATATTTATTATTAACTTTTAAGATTATTTTCTAAAACAGACATAAAAATCAGCCTTTAGAAAATGACTTAAGTTAACGTATAATTTACCTACTTTTTGCACCCGATACCTGTAAATTGGCCGTCGGTTCACTTTAGCGGGTATGCATATACTTAAAGTAAATGAAAACCGAACCTAATCCGATACATTTCATCCTTTAGAAAATGACTTAGGTCTGGGGGCCCTGGGCTCTCGGTCTATTTGTTAAATCTGTTAGGTCATTTATCCTGTATCCACAAACGAAGTCTCTACAAGGTTGCTTTGGGTGTCTGCTCAAGTGTCAGCTTAACAACTTGAAGGCGGTCCAAACTCTACAATCACCCTCGTGTAGATGTACTACATCGTGTTCAACGAAAATGTTTTATTATTATTTTTATTTTTTAAATCTAATATAAGGAATATGCGACTGGACCGGTAATGCTTGTGTAGTCACAGCTACGTAAAACTTTTTGCTAAATCCCACAAACCAACCACCCGGCAGCTAATTCATCCAAACTACAACGGCCACTCCTATCTTGACGTCTTAGCTAATTTAAACACTGTCTTCTACCCTGCAAACAAACCACGCTCCAACCCATCCGAATCGTCTATTAGGCTTCAATATTTTTTTAGGTTATTCACTGGTCACTCTACGTTAGATTAATATTGATGCATAAACAACATTTTCTTTTAAATTGATATCGTAATTTTTATAAGTTAACTGTAGTTATATCCAATTCAACTTTATAAGAATTATATTAAATTACATTTTGATTGCTTATCCATACATTTATAAAATTGTACAAAATTTTAAAGTGTAAATGCAATCAATTCAACTTTAAAATACTTATATTTATATTAATTTTCACTTTAACTGTTTATTCATGCATTAATAAACCATTCAAAAACTTAGTTCCCACTTTCCATAAAAAAAAAGCCAAACAGACAATTCTTCGCCAAATATTTCAACCCCACCCAGATGTGTTAGATATTCCGTTTCATTTCTGATATCCACTCATTCGAGTGATTAAAGATCGGATCTCCCGGGAGTTTAACGCTGAAGAATTAATATCCCTAAATCAGAATATTATCCGTCCTCAACTTATTGTGACCCTCCACAGATTTATGGCGTATTTCTGTCACATTGGGGCATTTGAGCTCTACCGCAGACTCATCAGTTAAACTCGTATTTCAATTGATAATCCTTGAATATGTAAAATTGAGTCAAGTGTATAGTAAAATTTCCTATTATGATTTTTCTTCGGCTCATTGCAAGAAGCTTAAGGGGACGCGATACCCCAAAAACTAAATCCAGTATTTTTACATCCGAATTAAATTATTTTTACAAAGAACTAACATTCAATAAACATATACGTAAAAGTAATAAATATTGAAACATAAGGGTTTTTTTTTATTTAAAAAAATTTAAATGTTAATGTTTTTTTTTAAATGCTACTCCTCCTACAATTTAAAGAATTTTTAATGGATTTTTTGGCAAAATGTTTCCACAACATGTTTTAATAAAAGTTGGTATGAATATTGAGCTAATAGTTAAACAAGAACAGTTATGTAGATCAAATTGCCCAAAAATAAGATTTTTTGTGAATTTTCAACTTCACCATTTTTTAAAAAATAACTATTCCCACTAGATCTTATCCCATACCAACTTTTGTTAATGGTATATGCCTCAATATTGGAAAAAAATTCTGGAGCTCTACATTAATTTACCTAAAAGCCTTAGGGTTTTAACCATTCACAAGCCGAAAAAATTAAAAATTCAAAAAATCAACATAAAATTTCAAAAACCATTTTACCAAACCACTATATCATTTTCAATAAACCTCTACCATTATAAAGTATTCCTTTTTTTTTGCAATATTTTTAGCTCACAGTATTCGAGCGTGTTTAGTTATTTTCTGGGCAGCCCTAAATTTTGGGTACCGCGCCCCCTTAAGTGGACATTTTTCTGTTTGACATGATTTTTTTTAATAAAGTGATTCAATTTATGATTTCTCTTACTCAAATGTGTTTTGATTGTGTGTGTGTGTGTGATTTGTATTGTTATATGTTTTCTTTGATGGCAAACATAGTGGATATTTTTATTTTTAAATAGATTATATGTTTTGTAAATTAAGCGCAGGGGGGTGGAGGGACCTAAAGAGTGTAAATTAGGAATCCATTTTTAATTTACAATGGAATAAAAAAAATTAAAATGTGTATAAACATTTTTACCGCTGCAATTAAGCTCTACCGCAGAAAACTTATTATTTTCACTCGTATTTCGAATGATTGAAATTGGTAAATACAAGTTCTAATTAGTATAGTATGTTTTGTGTGAGAATTTTGTATTCTTGGAGTCAAAGCTTGTAACACGAATTCGCTTGAATTGAATTTTTCTTAATATGAACTGGAAGCATTTTCCCAATCTGTTTTTCTGAGGACTAATGCTTAAAATATTTTACTTATCGCAAATTACTTTTCTATAAATACTGATATTTCCAATATATTTTAAAAATCTGGATTTGTTGATTGTAAGTATAATCTAACTGTTGTACCGATCCATTTAAAAATCACATTGCTGGAATGCATGTAAAAAAATTTAACTGTTAAGCATTTTCACTCAAAACTTCATATTTGTCTGATAAGTCAGTTTTCTGAAGCCTAACCAGATTTGTTTTGAAATTTTCGACTACAAAATCTTCAATAATTTTTAACAAATCATGTTTTATTTGCATGATTTTTATTTGAAAAACTATTTAAAAAATAATAAAATTAGACTATGTTGCACAATGTTTTAGCTAGATAGTTTTAGAGTAACAAACTAAACTGAACAGCGAAATGCAATACTTCTGGTCACCCTAGTTTTTCGTCCACGCTGCGGCATAATGTTCTATTAAATTATCGAATCACCAAAAGTGCTAGGAAGGTAAACAAGTTTTTTTTACAAATATATTATTTTAACTATATTAAACTACAATTCAAAATATATTCACAAAAGATATATTCTCTTTTTCTTCAATCTGTCTATATATTCGTAGTCCGAGTAGACTCCTAACATATGTAACGTTTCATTTTTACTTATACCTAACCCAAAAACAATTATAATTTGTTTTTGTGTATTTCGGTAGACATAAACGTATTTTAAAAGGAATTTTTTTAATGCAGACAGATTCTGAAATTTGGTCGATCTTTTTTTGCAGTGTACAAGAGTTCGACTAAAAAAATAATAATTAAAAAAAATTCGTCGGTGATATGTCATGGAATGGAGATAAATTATTTTTTAGTTTTTAAAATCAGTTTTTTAAATTTTTTTTTTAAAAATATAAAATTTTATTAGATATGCTAGAGCAAGGTATTTTCGTTTTCAGGTTATTCAAAACAGTATTATGATAATTCATGATACTGTAAATTAAAACTAACTGTGAGAACTGTAATAATGCAACTTACATCTCATATTACACAGTAATAATTCCCCCACAACCCATTACAAAAAAACACTGTTTTTTCCCGTGTATTTCATAGAAAAAAAACGGATTTTAAAAGGAATTTACCGTGTTTAATGGGATATTTTTGCAATTTACAAGCGTTCAGCTAGAAAAAAAGAACATTTATTAATTTTCAACCCATGCATGCAAATACATATATAACCATTTATTTATTTACTATGTTTAATACCAGTTTCTTTTTTAAATATTTATAATAAAATATTTTTTTATATGTACATAAAGTGGATGAAGCAAGTGTACGACTTATAATAAACAGATTTTTATTATTCATGGACCTGTAAATTAAAACTAATGGGAAACTACGGTAGTGCATCTTATATCCTGCATACACGGAAAAATTCCTCCCGTATCCCAATGTAATACTTCTGGTCACCCTAGTTTTTTGTCCACGCTGCGGCATAATGTTCTATTAAATTATGTGTCTTTCTAAAATAAATAAAGTTACAATTTCAGTAATAATAGAAATGACCAAAATATATACATTACTTAAACGCATATAAATAAAAAAAATATATACATAAACATCTCTACTACTACTTCATACATTCTCATGAAATATCTTTCGTATCCCAAGACAGATATTTTCCGATTTGTCTCTATAAACAACTCTCGCCAACTCCCCGTGTGTGTTAAGAAAACAGCCAGAAATCGCGCCAAGAGATCCCCGAAATTAAAAGACACCGCCATCAAATAAAGGTCCTCCTAAATATAGGCCGGTAGCAAACAATTTCGGCGGCTACTCTTCAGCGCCAAAAAAGGTGAGAGTATGGTGAAGATGCTTGGCGAAAAATAGTGTGAGGTAGCCAAATGAATGCGATGCGCCCAAATAAATAGCACGGGTGAAGAAATGACGTCATCATCAATTTAATTAATCAAGCAACGAAACCACCAATGATATCCAGGAATGAAAGCAGGAATGGTTTCCGTTAAGTGAAGCCAATTATGCTAAGAAACTTTTTCGAATCCATTGAAACAAAGAAACATTTTGCGGTTTAACATTGTAATCTGGGATCCGAATTCATTATGTAAGATTAAAATGGACAAATGGAACGGCCACGCCTATAGTAACGTCACCTGTTGTTTTAAACCCTCGAAACCAACGACCAGGCAGCTAATTCATCGAAACTAAAACGGTCACGACTACAGTGACGACGCAGTTTCAGTTACGTCAAGCATTGTGTTATTGCCTACAAACAAATCACGCTCCGTCCCGTTCAAATTGTCCTTTGTTATATAGGTTTGGGTACACTAGAATGGATGATGCGTCTCGTATTTAAGAACCAATGTCAAATGAGAGAGGTGATTTAATTTAGTTATTCGCATTCATCAAGCAGGGAGATATGGAAGTTTTAACTAGAAATTTGCTATGGAATTTAACTAAAATTGTCGAACCAGAGCACACGGTTTGAAATGAAAGTCCTGCTTAAAAAGGATGTAAGAAAGCATTATTTTTACAATAGAGTTATTCATGTGTGAAATGCTTTACCAGATTACGTTGCATATCAAAAGATAATGAAAAAATTCAAGAAGAATCTCGTTATTTTTTGGTGAATGACAAGTATAATTAGTAAACTTTTGAACTAACTTTGCTGGCCTCTGGCCTGTTGTTGGTCGACATTTTTTTTAAATCTAGTATTTTGTATTTGTAAGACGAAACTTAGTCAAGCATGGGCGTATTGTGGATTCATGTCTTCTCTTGGCAAACCAGCTACCGTATACTTTTTAACCAGACACCATCTCTACCCTACTCTTCCCTCCATCCTCCAATACCAAAAGCCCAGCTCCTTCAACGAAAAGAAAACATAATAGGTCTTAGAGGGCTTCTCTCCTCTTTTATTATATCTTTCTGTGTGTGTGCCGCCATTAACTTTCGGGTTGTATGTTTATTGAAGACTCTGCGATATTGCTTTTTATTTCTGGAGGTGACACAAAGTAAGGGTTTGTTGAGGTGAATTGGTGAAAATTGGGGTGATATTTTTAGCGGGGAATAGATGTATTGGAAGTTTTGAATGGATAGTAAATATTGGGATGTGTTGGGTTATGTTAAACCGACACCAAAATGAATTTCTTAAATAAGGAGGGTGAATGAATAATAATTTATTAACAAACCATATTAAAATAAATTTAAGAATAATATTCATACCAACTTAACACTATTTTAATGAAGTTAAATCTATATATATAACAGGCAAAGTCATGACTGACCACTCACGTATCAACGCCCAGCCAAAACTACTTGGGGTACAGCTACCAAATTTTACCAAAATATTCATTTTATATCCTCTTTTATTCTTTTATATAATCTTTTTATATAATTTAAGAAGCGATTTTTCGAAATTCGAACCCAAACGGGTGTAAGAGGGAAAAACGTGAGCCGATTTCTCCATAGGAATAGCATTGTGAGATTGGAATTTTTACTTTTTAATTTTCAATTTAAAAGAAATTTCAGCGCTTTCAGCCTGAACGAAAATAAAATATAAACATGTAAAAGCACGTGAGTTTACTTTGTAAGATTGTTATTTGAAAATCCTTTATTTTATTTTATTTATTGATTATCTTTTGAAATTGTATACTGGACCAGGCTTTTCTTTGTTTATGAAACTGTCGATTTAATACAGCTATGATATAAAGGCCGATTGACGACTTTTGGCGAAGTTGAAAACTTAAGGTTGAGTAGATATACCCATCCAGTTCTCTGGGTTAGTTTGATTTATCGCCGAACTAGAGCTACCCATGAGGGCTATTGGCCATTGTTAAGTAACGAGCTGACACCTGAGTTGGCACCCGACGCAAATTTTAAGGGCGTGATCGTACGGAGAGTCGGGACTTTGAAGGATATTTAACTTAAACTCCCTCCACACAGGGTGTTATTCTTCGGCATTTTTTGGCTGTAGGCTTTTAGGTCGGCAGCTATTTAGGCGATGCCCGGATCTGAACCTGGACCTTTCGCATGCAATGCGAACACCGGGGCCTATGGGAAAGCCCTCTAACTCATGGAAGGGCCTGGGTACAATCGGAACTGGGAGAATCAGAATGGGAGACAACAATTGGTATAAAATAAAAGTTTACATAAAAAATCACTGTTATTAAGGGTCTACCCGTGCAACGCCGGGTTTATAAAGATAGTATAAAATAAAGGATTATTTGTCGTTTAGATATGAAAACCATAATTCAAACCTTTAAATGTTTTCTTGTATAAATGCTTTCTTATATAAATGGTTTATGGTTATAATGGTATGGTGGTTATATATGGTTATGGTAATGTGTTATGATTTATGTGGTTATATGGTAATGGTATATGGTTATGGTAATGTGTTATGGTTATGTGGTTATATGGTAAGGGTATATATGGTTATGGTAATGTGTTATGATGGTTTATATGGTTATATGGTAATGGTATATGGTAATGTGTTATGGTTATGTGGTTATATGGTAATGGTATATGGTTATGGTAATGTGTTATGGTTATGTGGTTATATGGTAAGGGTATATATGGTTATGGTAATGTGTTATGATGGTTTATGTGGTTATATGGTTTATGGTAATGGTATATGGTTATGATAAATTATTTTTTAGTTTTTAATATCAGTTTTTTTTTTAAACTTTTGTAAAAATATAAATTTTATTAGATCAAGCGGTTTTTTATGCGTTGACGGGTTATTCAAAACAGTATTATGATAATTCATGATTCTGTAAAATTAAAACTGAGAACTGTAAAAATGCAACTTACATCTCATCTTGAACAGTAAAAATTCCCCTACATCTCATTACGAAAAACCCTGTTTTTTCCCGTGTTCCCAGAAAAAAAACGGATTTTAAAAGGAATTTACCGTATTTAATGCAGAAAGTGTTTAATGGGATATTTTTGCAATTTACAAGCGTTCAGCTAGAAAAAAAATAATATGTATTAATTTTCAACCTATGACATGCAAATACATATATATTCATTTATTATGTTTAATACCAGTTTTTTTTTAAATATTTATAATGAAATATTATTTTTTTATGTGCATAAAGAGGATGAAGCAAGTGTACGACTTATACTAAACAGATTTTTATTATTCATGAATCTGTGAAAATTAAAACTAATGGAAAACTACGGTAGTGCATCTAATATCCTGCATACTCGGAAAAATTCCTCCCGTATCCCATTGAAAATAAACACGATAAATATTTAATTTTATGTTCTATGATACTAACGATCCGTGCGTTCACCAGAACAACGAACTTCGGTGAACGACGGTTATATCGCCAAGGTAAGTTTTTTTAAAAAAAAAAAATTAATTTAACAACCTTGAGCAAATGCTCACACCATTTTAGATTCTTAAATTCATCTAAAAGTGCAGTCGAACCTCGTTAACGCGAAAACGCTTAACGCGAAATTTTGCTTAAGATAAACTGAAATAATTTCCCAAGCCTATAAAGCTTTGAGATGATGCTAAAAAATCTCTTAAAGTTAAATCGCTTAAGGTGACCCGAACAAAAAATTCATAATTCGACTTTTTATTCTCAGTAATATGAAAAACAAATTAAAAAAAAAACATTAAAGAAGCAGCAAACGAACATAAGAATAAATTGTCTTCTACATCTGAGGAAATCACGATTTTCCATGATTCCTAAGTTTAAGATCAATTGCTGTTCTTAATTGGTGTGTGTGTGTTCCTCAAAAAGTAGTGCTTAACTATTCTACACTGTTAAAACTGAAGGTAACTAGCACTTGGCACCTTCTGGGTTGAATGGCGGTGATCCATTAGCGGGCAGTAGGGGTGCCAGAATGGCACCTCTAAGCGATTCACAAGTCCAAGATTCATCGACCTGGTTCTGGTGATAGAGTGACGGGTTCTGTTGGTACGGCGATTGGTTGTGAGAGTAACTTGACGGATTCTGTGGATACCTCAACTGGTTCTGATGCTGGTAGGTTGACGGATTTTGTTGGTACGTCGATTGGTCCTGGAGGTAAACTGACGGATTCTGATGTTGAATTTGGGGATTCTGCTGGTATGTGAATTGGTCCTGGAGATAATTTGACGGTTGTTTTTCGTACGACGGCTGCAGGTAACTTTTCTGCTGCTGATCGTGATCGAAGGACGAGATCTGAGATGGAACGAGGCTGTGTTCGACAACGGTGGACGGACGACGTAGATGGATGGTAGAAGGCCTTCTGAGGAATCCGGCGTTGGACGGTCGGCGGTCCGGATTATTCCGGAAAAGGTCTTGGAACGCGGAGCCGGACGGAGGCGGCGGTTCCGGACTGAGAAAGTTACAATCAAAGTCCGGCTTCAAAAAGTCCGGAGTTCTGTCTTCGGTGGTGCTGGAGAGCTCTGCAGAATCGCGATCGGACGGGAATTTTGGTTTTGGGAATCCTTTGGGTTCACCTGGAACAGAGAAATCGTGAAAGGTTTTTTTTCTTTATGAGACCTTCTACTGATAAGTGGGTATCACATACTATGAGTGAGTATCTCATGGTATGGTTATACTATACTACTATGGGTATAGTCTACTTCTATGAGTGGGTATCACATACTGAGAAAAACAAGTTATAATCCTGAGTACACTGTTAAAACTGAAGGTGACACTTGACATCATCAGGGGTGAATGGCGGTTCCTCCTAGGAGTGCCAGAATGGCACCCTTAAACTATTCCCATTTCCAAGATTCATCGACCAAAGGCGATTCAAAGCCTTGAGGTGCCAAATGGAGCCACCTTTTTACTCAGTGGTGAAAAATTGCCCCCATTTGTCAACTTCAGTTTTAACAGTGTAAGATATTAAATTTGAAGTTGTTATTGGGAATTTTAAAGTGAGTAACCTTTCTTTATATGAATACGATGCCTTGTGCAAATTTCATGTCAGGCAATTTACTCAGTATGTTGTTGATCAACAAAACAAAAATGTACGATTAACTAAGATGAGTGACGGCCAACATAATCACTGGTTGTAACTTTACTTTGCTCAACTGTACATTTTTTTAAATAAAGCTTTAACTGTAACCACCTTGAGGAAATTCTCCCACAAGTGTAGATGTTTACCCCCAAATAATACTGAACTTATACAAGCAGGATCACCTTTTAGTTTAGTTTAGTTTGAATCATCGTCGCACTAGAGCTGCACGAGGGCTTTTGGCGACGGACGTCGTATTTTAGAACCACAGTCAGGTGACGCGCCGACACCTGAGTAGGCACCCAACGCAACCGTTAAGGGCGACATCTTACGCAGCGTTAGGACTTTGAAAGATATTTAACGTGCACTCCCTCCACACGGGGTATTATTCGTCGGGCATTTTTTGGCTGCACGGGCCGTTTATAGGTCGGCAGTTATTTTGGCGATACCCGGACCCGAACCTAGGACCTTCCGCATGCTAGGCGAATACCTAACCGACTGGGCTCCCCAGCCCCCCACCTTTTAGGTATGTTCCACTTGTCAGGTGTTCGGCGGATAAGAACACAAGTAAATGAAAACACGTGTTTTCGCCGCTATCCGCCGTTAATTTTGTTTCAAATTTTTTATTTTATTTTTGTGTCCGCGAGAAGCAGAAAATAACCAAAAAAGTTCCAACGTGTTGTTACTGTTGTTGACAATCCTCAGCTCGTCTGGCAGAGGTCAGACGAACTTCTAAAGTTAATTGACAATTCGTCTAAAGTAAATTCTTAAAATTGTCTGTTTTGATTTGTAAAGCCGACAATTCTGGTGAAGCAATTGTTTTAATTACAATCGTAAAGTTTTATGTTGGAGAAAAAAGCTAAAAAAAATAATAGTTCGGCTAAAAAAAAATAATATAATAAAAAAAAATATTATACAATACAGTAGAGATAATATTTTAATTCTTTTTAATACCAGTAGATTAATAGTTTTTATAATTAAATAAATTTTATTATGTGTTATGGTGATTATTTTATTGTTTGTTTCGTTTACCCAACAGTTTTGTGCAATGCATGAATCTGTAAATTATAACTAATAAGAAAATCTATAAAACTGCATGATGGTTTTTAACAAATTAAAAACAGTCCTTTCGAAAAGTTTTCATTTTACTAAGTTAGGAAAAACACTTGTTTGTTAAATTCATATATGTATGATAATTTATATTCACACTTTTTTCAGGTATTTTTCATTTAAAAAAATGTATGGGTGGGTTTTATGTAATAGCAAAAAAAAACCTGAAAAAACTTGTTTGCAAATTTTGAAATGCAAATTTTTTCTTCTAAAAACCTCAAAATCCACTAACCGAACTTGTATTCCACTAACTGAACTCGAATATTAAACGTATTTTTATTTTCAAAAGTGTTTGCGAAACACACTTAGCAATGTATAATTGTTTTGAAAAATATGTTCAGATAAAGAATATACAGGGTGGCGGAAATAATAGTGGCCCGATCATGGAGATAAGTATAAGATTTGTTGCCAAGTCAAAACTTACAAAAATATGTTTGCTAAGTGAAGCTATTGATCGCTTCAATATCAAGCTCAAATAAGCGCTTGGCTGTGCCAAAAGGTTCTCAATAGTGATTATTTCTCCCGTTATTTATCCTAGAGAATCGGACCTTTTTGTTTTTGTTAATACAAAATATTTGAAAGGGACCTCAATCTAATAGGAGTCAACCGATGGAGAGCCATTGCGGCTAATAGGGCCAACTAGAGGAGGATCAGCTAGTCAGTCTTGGCCTGCAAAAGGCTGTTGAGCTTAATAAGAAGAAGAATACAAAATATTCTAAATTAATTGCAAGACACAAATGTGGTCACGTTTCGGAATGCTTTTGGACTTGTTCAAAACAGATCCTGTCTGACGAATTTTTCGTAACTAATCGTTGCATAGCACTCTTTTTTGGTACTTTTACACCATTAAATTATTTAACAAACAACTGGCACCCATTTTCCACAAATTTGTTTTAATAAAACTTTCTACAATGAACACTCTCTGCTGTACTGTGAGTATCATTTTCACCTGTGCATCGATCAACTCACACTAACACATGCGCAATAAGATCTGAACTAGCTTTAATATAAGGCTAATCCAATCCAACCAATGCAAAATTAAGGTTTGCCAAGGTTTAATCATTACACGCTTGGATAATCTTTTATTTCGACTTGAATGCTTTCAGACGGCTTCAATAGTTTGTCTCGCTAATCATTTCAATCTCTATCTCTACGCCGGGGCCATTTTTATTTGCGCCACCCTGTATGTTTGCTAATTCCATGCAAAACTACCATTTTTGTAGTGTAAGTCGCGTGTCTAAAAAGTTGTTACCACTAGAACTTTCAACATCAAATGAAAAAAATAGTATTGGAATAGTTGATCTACACCATATATATCATAGTTAAATTATTAGATTGGCAGATCACGTGACCTCCACTGCTAACGACGGAACGCGCCTGGAGGTCAAATAAGAGGGCAAAATGGTCAGTGCTGCTGCCACTTTAACGAGAAAAATACTACGAAAAAATACCATTTAATTCTAAAATTACTAAAAAATATCGTAAAAATACTAGCTGCATTTTGGAATCGTTTTAGAGACTTTAAATCCTTTTATAGTATTTTTTTTTGTAATTTTAGAATTAAATGGTATTTTTTGCTAGTATTTTTCTCCTTAAAGTGGCAGCAACACTGGCCATTTTGCTCTATTATTTGACCTCCATGCGCGTCCCGTCGTTAGCAGTGGAGGTCACGTGATCTGCCAATCTAATAATTTAACTATGATATCTATGATCTACACCTATTACGAATAAATAATGTAAAAAAGCCTACTGAATAAACTATTTTTTGTAATAATTATTCTATGGTTATGTTTCACGTTTTGAGGTACAATAGAAATGCGGTTATCAAAAATATTCTATGCCACCCTTGATTGGTGCTCTATGCACACGTGACATTGATTGACCATTAATAACGCAATTTACCATCAAAATTATATAAATCCATATTGTTTCAAATTTGTCAATAAAATTTTTAATACCAGTTTTTTAAAATAGAAAATTGAAGTATAAAAAATATGTATTCGCAATGTCTTGGAGATTATAACACAATGGGTAGATTGTTTTCGAAACAGCTTTATTATACTGACAAATCTGTAAGTAGTGTAAATTAAAACTAATGTACTAATATCCGCCATGCATTGCACGATCGCGGAAAAATAACTAATAGCAATTGAGTTAGCGTGAAAGACACGTTTTTATTCAATCACAGTCAATTCAATAAGTCAAATTTTATTTAACGTGCATTACCGTATTCTTTATCATCCTTGATTTTTGCTCGAAGCACACATGACATTGATTGGCCATTGATGAAAGCAACTTACCATCTAAATTATATAAATCCGTATTGTTTCAAATTTAAAATTATATTAATTTCTTTAGTCGTGTTACATAATTTTTTTCGGAAGAAGAACCATGTTTTTTGGACATTTAAGGTAACTCGTTTGACTATTTTTTAAAAAAAAAATTCACTCGTTAATAGACTTGTTTCATGTAATGAGTGACAACAGTTCCAGCTGTATTTTTTTCATTTTTGGTACTTCTGTCATTACATATGTCTTGGTAATAATTTAATGTAATTATTTCAATTTAGTAAAAAAAAATATTAGAATTGCTATATAATTTTGGACAGTGTATGTTTTCATTAATTATTCATTTTAATTCAATTCACAATAATTCATTTTTATTAATCATTTCGTATGTATTCTTTGTATTGTTATTGTTCTTTTTACGTTGTGTATTTATTGTGTTGTAATCTGTAGAATTGCCTCATCTAAATGCTAAAAAATAGTGCTAAATATAATACAGGGTGTCTATAAAAGAACTCCGGGGATTTGTGGCAAAATATTTTAATGAAATAAAAAACATACATACATGTTTTATACATGACTGAAAAGCTTACATTTTCAAGTTTTTCTCACTAACTATAAAAGATAGCAAAATTTAGTCGATTTCTCTGAAAAGAGTAGCTCAAAAAGTTTTACTCATACCAATTGGGAATGGATTATTTTTACCAATTGGGAATGGCCCCCAGAAGAAAAAATCCGTTGGATTTTTTCTTCTGGGGGCATATCAAGAATCTTGTGTATGCAGAGAAAATTCGTGATGTTCAACATCTCAGGGAACGAATAGTCAATTGTGTGGCAACCGTCCCCCAGACATGGGAAGAGGTAGAATACCGTTTAGACGTCTGCCGTGCAACTAACGGGGCTCATATAGAACTTTACTAAGTGTTAAAAAAAACTTGAAAATGTAAGCTTTTCAGTCATGTATAAAACATGTATGTATGTTTTTTATTTCATTAAATTATTTTGCCACAAAACCCCGGAGTTCTTTTATAGACACCCTGTATATCTAAAAAACTAATTATCCACAGTTTTTTACTGCGCTTTCAGAGTGAAAACGAAACAATGAAATCGCGGCAGTGAAAGAATGAGTACTGGTAACTACGTCATCTGAAACAACCAAATTACATTCGAGGTAAGTCCACAAAGGGTCTCGCATATGCTAAGTGGTTTCCAAACAGCATAACTTTAATATACCATGTAAGCCAATAAAAAAAAACCTGTTTCCTGACAGCATAACTTTAATATACCATGTAAGCCAATAAAAAAAAACCTGTATATTTTTTAAAATTTTAAATACCAGTTTCCTTTTAAAAAAAATATATTTATATAAAAATAATATCTTGCCTAATTATAAATAATAATTCATTTTTGTTAATTAAACAGATTTGTTTAAATGACAAATCTGTATCTATAAAAATAAAAATGAAGTTGTGTATGCATGCAGGTATATTACTTATAGAATCTTAAACCACTGCCTTCTTAAACTAGCTGCCTGTCGCGTTGGAGGGCGGTACTTTGATCTCCGGTTTCAAGAAAATTTCCCCTTTTCCCCATTAGTTCCCCACTGGGATTCGCTTTGATTTCAATTAGGATGTGCTATTCTTTGCGTTGTTTTAAGCTTAAACATGGCGCAGTTTAATATTAAAAATATCCGGGGAGGTTTATACTTAAGCTGGTATATACTAGAAGTATTTATAAACAAAAATTTAAATAAAACTGGTTTGGTTTATTTTTATAATTAATATTATATTTCATTATTTAAGAATTAAGTTGCTTTAAAAACTGTTTCACAAACATAATGATTTTATATAATAAAAAAAAATACTCCACTGTTGGATAAAAAAAAAATTGTCTAACTTTTTTTACTTTTAAAGTTAGCTGAAGCATGTTTGTTTTTTGTTGTATTATAAATATAGAATTTTTGCCAATGGTAATGATTTAACTAGAGTTTAATTAAACCCAGAATTTTTGAAATATTACATACTTTACGTATCCAAAATATTTTTCTACGTTTAAGAATAAAATATACAATTTACACATTATACACTAAATATTGATTACAAAAAACGATAGATTAAAATATTTAATGTTCATTAACACTTTCAAAAGTGTTATGTGTTAATTTTTGAGAATATATTGCATAAAAAAAATTCTAACTATTTAAAAACTAAATAAATTAGTTTTATTATGAAGTAATACTACAAAGCAATTATCTTAAAGACAATTAATTTCAAAATGTTGAGACATATTTGTCTAGTTATTGACATATTTGTCAATAACCCACCATCTAAATATAGATTAAAATCAACTAAGTTTATAACTTCACTACTAATTTTCTCTTTATTCACGTCGCGATATTCTCACTTGGATTTGAATAAAACACATATTATGGACTTTTTTTTTAAACCCTTGCGCCTATTGACGAAACATTTTACGATGATTATTTTTATAGAGTTATTAACAACCTAAACAAATTTACAAAATTAACAATATCAAAGCCTCCAAGCCTGCCTTAACTTTAGTATTATTATAAAATAAAAATCTACAATTAAATGCAAGCCGGAAGATGGCCAAGAAATTAGAGCGCTGGCCCTCGGTATCATAGCTTGTGGGTTAGAATTCATACTCTGGCATGGATGTTTCTAGCCGTTTGGAATAGGCTTTAAGCAATAGGTCGCTGTCGAATTAGCCCTCGTTTATAAAAATATAATAACAATGACAGACCGTAGCGCTCACAAAATACCAAACTAATTAAATACAAATTTTAAAATATGTAATAACCACATCATTTTGTTGAAAAGATTAACGGGATATACGTAACGAAATAAAAATAATAGCCTCTGTAGCCAGAAAGGGTCCTCACCGTTTCGGCCAGGGACCAATTTCCCCTCCATTAACTTATTCCCACTAACTTTCGTTTAGCAACTATTATAACAGACTTTCTTTTGATTAAACAATCAAATTAAAATATAAAAGTTAGATAATAAACAAAAAGGAAAACATTATACATTTACTCGTTGACTTATGCACTCCTTCGATTAGTATAAATGGACGAAATTCCAGAAATAATTAAAACCAAATGCTAACCGTGCGATATCCTATACAAAAAAACTCAAATCAGTAATACGTAGTTACCGCCCTCTGGCGAAAGGAAAGGTCCCTACACAAAGCTTTCTCCCGCGCGGATCTGACAGGCAGCTAGTTTAAGAAGGCAGTGCTTAAACTAGACATTTGTTTAACTCGTAACTTAGCACAAATGCGTAGTTCATATTTAGATTATGATTTTTGAACTTTCAGGTTTTAAAATGTTCTATTTTTGGAGAAAATTAGAATTTTTTGAAAAAATACACCACTTTCGCTCAAATCCGATCATTTTTTTCCTTTCCTGTTGCCATCGGCTGAAAAAATTAAATTAAACTTTTACGTAAACAATTAAAATTGAAAACGTTTATTTTATTCTGTTGTCATTTCCTTCAGAAACTAAATTCATTATTTGAAAAATAATTGACATGTTTCAAGTGACGTAATTCCGCCAGTCTACATTCCCGGATTTTATTGTGGGTTTATTTGATGATTTTTTTCATTGATTTTTCTCTGTGGACTGCATGTATGCATATTTAAGCAATAAATGTATAGTTAAGTTATTACTGAACAATGATGGTTGATAAAGGCCATCGCACTAGAGCTTCATATTAGGGTTTTATGTCTTTATTTTTTCGCCAAGTACGTTGCCAAACACGCCAAATTATTTACTAATACGCGCCAAATGGGCAAAAAAAAATTTAAATAAATAATTTATAAGCTGGTTGTTCGAAGGTCATTGTGCTAGAGCTGTATAATGGGTGTGTTTGTAGCTATATTTATTTTCTCGCTAAATTATTTCCCAAAACGCGCCAATTGGCCTAAAAGGTTTTATGTATTTATGGGGGAATTGTGATGACATTTATGAGTGCATTTTACAGCGTATTTTTCATTTTGGAATTTCAAGGCAACGAAACGGGATTAAAACGGGATTTTATATGTTATAACGAGTGGGAACATCAACATAAGCTTATGATCCTGTAACAGGTTATATGGTACACATACTTATATCGATTTGATCTTTTTTTAATCCATGCGAAGAACGGGTATTCATTTGCTAGTATTAAAATAAATTAACGAATATTCCTCATACATCGCAGGATAGCGACAAATTGGCATATATATCCATGAGTTAACGGGGGAGAGATGTTATTTTTCATCCACTTATAATAAGTCAAATTTTGTCAACATCGATTGGAATATTTTTTAATTTGACAAAATTGTACTTCAACGTATTGAAGATGACTCTTAAGCTTTATTATTTAGAATTTTAAAGCATATGATCATTACTTAGTCATCATTAGTTAATTCAAATTTTAACGAATTATAATGATTCAAAATGTCTGCTGATATTCAATTTCTTTCTTATTTTAAATTGGAAAAAAATGCATTTTCTTTACGAAATTTTAGCAAAATATAATTCACACAGTGTTCGTAATTTTGTATGATGCCTGATGATTTGAAAAGAGTATTAAGAAGCATATTACACTTCGGGAACAAATGTGTCAGTACTTACATTATTACTGTCAGTAGCCTAATATGAAGTAATCTCTCTATATCAAAAAAGTAAACTCATTTAAAGTGTTAGCAGCCATAACAGGATGAAATATTATAAGGTATAAATAAAGAGCCTAAAAATATGAAATATAAGATCGAAAATACGAAGTGAGGATTTTATGCTACACGTTTTGGAAGGTGATGATTGCGAAAAGGTGGTTTTTAAATATTGGTTCGCCTGTCTGCCTCTCTAAAACCACTCTACATCTCGTACTAAAAGAACTACGGATTTTTGAGAAAAACTCGCATGCTCAAATGGTAGCTGATACAGAACGATTTGGTTTTAAAGGTAAAATTTTTGGTGCTTAAGTTTCTATTAAGAAATTTTTGCGTTATATTTTCCAAACGTATACATTACTTATGTTTTATTTAACTACTTTAAAAGAAGACGGATGGGGAAAAAAGATTCATAGTAATATTTTACTGACTTTTCACCAACGGTTTCCAAGTCATTGAGTTTATTTTAAAAAAATACCACAAAATCCTAAATTTGCACCTTAAATATTGCTTCCATAACTTTAAACTCAATATAATGTTAGAAATTACAAAAAGCTCAAGATTTGAAATAAATTTTACTCCGTTCAGGACTCTCCGGAAAACTTTATAAAATGTGCAGGTTTTGATTTAAAAAAACATATATGTCCAGTTCTCTTTCCAGTCTATTCCGAACATTTTTAAAATTAAATTTAGGTTAAATAACTTACAAAAGAAACACATATTTCAAATTTAATTTATATTTAGCTATAAAAAATCGCCAAAGAGGCGATATTTCTTTAAATAACAACAACCCATACTTAGGGTGTGACCGTATGTATACCTTGAATTATGCCTCCATACTTCTGGCGCGTCACTAGCTCCAAATATTTTACGATCACGTTTAATAGAGGGTCTTTGAAGTTGGGTGGGATGTTTTAGCGTTCCCCAAGGAATAGGAGACCGCGTTTGGAGTTGCCGTTCTAGGTATTAGAGTCGCTAGATATTAAGTATTTGGTCGTTATAGAGAGACGTGACAATCTTGACGGTATGACAAATATGTTCTGGTGAACGATCGTCGCAAGTAGCCAGCGAGTACCTCTAGCTCGATGTTAATTTCACAAACACAAATCTCTGTGAAACGCACAACGTATCGATATTGAGTTTGAGCATTGCCTACTCAATTTACATGGCCAAAGAAGCTCTCCCGAACACAGGCGAGGATGGAAAGTTCGACGTCACTGATTCCGAGTGTCGTTTTCCGAAGATGAAGAAACCTTATCTCGAAACCTATTCGGAACCATTCGTCCTCGGCCGACTATATTTTTTTTGTGTTCCGAGTGGTTCCGAACAGGATTCGCCATCTTCGGCAATCGGAAAAGTGACGTCAAACTTTCCGTCATCTTACGTGTATGGGAGAGCTTCTCTGGCCTTCTACGTTGAGTAGGCCGTGGTTTGAAGGGATTGAATTTACACTATATTGCCTAGGCTGGTAAAAGGATGCATACGGCATCTCGTCTAACTATTAGTTTATGTGAATGTATTAGTTTATGTGAATCTATTAGTTTATGTGAATCTATTAGTTTATGTGAATCTATTAGTTTATGTGAATTTGATATTGAAACTGCCATCGGCCTTGGTGGAGCGTCCGTTGACCTACAATAGATTCTCAAATACCCACGCTGCTTTTCTATACCACTGATGGTTAAGAAAAATGGCTGAAGTGTATTTGTTTTCAGTGCATAAGATTTAAATTAAAATTTTAACTAAAAATTTAATTTCTAAAGTTTTAAAAAATTATATTTCTGTAGCAAATGGTTATAAATTACTCCTTCATGCGTTAAATTTCTAATTGTAATAAAATTATTTCGATTTACATATTTTTTTTTTTGAAAATTATGTATGATGCTGGAAAACTTGAAAATCAAGTGACGGGTTTATACACCTGTATCCCTCAGAGGGCTATAAACGGACAACCGCAAGCAATCAAAATAAAACTCGTACACTGGTACATACTGCATGTCCCCAAAACGTAGGTTGTCATATTGGCAAGATTGTCACTTCTCTGTATACGTTAGTAGAGTCAAGATTTAGCACCTCTAATGCCTAGACCTAGAGTTAAGAAAGAGATAGAAGGTCCATGTAATTGCGCAGTAGCGCACACGATGAAGCGAGTTAGACGGTCATCTTCGATATCCTCAGTGCCAGTTTCGTCACATGTAGCCAGATGCTTGGGATGCATCTTGGATACCAGTGCCGTATGTGATGCGCAGTAGCTCGAAAACCTGACAGACCTGCTTCAAACCATTTGAATTCATAGACCCCTCTACCTCTCCTTCCTAACTCTATGTGCCTAGAGCCTATGAGGCTTAGTAACTTAGGGATAGTGCTTTGCATTGCCATGTCAGGGGTCCGGGGACGGATTGGGCGAGTTTGACTCATTCTTTCATTCCTTAAGTGGGTCGATAAAATGAAGACCAAGCATGCTTGGGAACTAAGCACTTGTGCTTCCGCGTGAGGTTGATCCCCTTACCGGGACAACCTAGATCCCTTGGAGTAAGTTAGGAGGCATTTTTCGAGGTAAAAATACGGTCACACCCTAAGTGTGGGTGGTTGTTATTTAAAGAAATATCGCCTATTTGGCAGTTTGGTTTGATTTAAATGTAAATTTAAAGTTACTTCTGGATGGATGAGCGTGGACGTGGATGGACGTGAGCGTGGATGGATGAGCGTTTACTTGAGGACGGAAGTCTGACGTCACTGGTTCCGAGTGTCGTTTTCCGAAGATGAAGAAACCTTATCTCGAAACCTATTTGGAACCATTCGTTCTCGGCCGACCCCTGTATGTTTGCCAATTCCATGCAAAACTAACCATTTCTGTAATGTAAGTCGCGAGTGAGTAATATCACTACAACTTTCAATATCAAATGTAAAAAATATATATTTGAATAGTTGATCTACACCAATTGCGAATAAATGATGTAACTTTCATTATTTTATTTTATTTATTTTTTTAATTTAAAAAGCTTTTTTAAAATTAAGACTTACACTACAGAAAAAGACATGGGTAAGAATTCGCTCAGGAGCGAAAAGTTAGGTTAGGATGTTAGGTTGAATTATCGTCACACTAGAGCTAGATAAAATCTATTGGCGACGGATGTCATATTTAGAGCCACTGTTAAGTGACGAGCAGACACCTGAGTAGTCACCCAATGCCATATATTTTTATTAATAATTTCGTTGTCTTTGTATTCTTATTGTTCTTCTTACGTTGTGTAATTTATTGTGTTGTAATCTGTATAATTGCTTGATCTAAATGCTAAAATAGTGCTAAATATAAAATATACTAAATCCATGTAAGCCAATAAAAAAACTATATATATTTTAAAATTTTAAATACCAGTTTCTTTTTTTAAAAAATATATAATAATAAAAATATTATCTTTGAAATTTCAATTTCTTACTAAAATGTTCCTTATTAAACAGGTTTGTTTGACTGACAAATCTGTATATTAAAATAAATGAACGAGTATTCCGCATGCATTGAATGATTGCGACAAATTGACATATATCATTAAGTTAACGGAGGAGACTTGTTATTTTTCCTCCACTTATGATAAGTCAAATTTTGTCAACATCGATTGGAATATTTTTTTAATTTGACAAAATTGTACTTTTACGTATTTAAGATGACTCTTAAGCTTATTATTTACAATTTTAAATTATATGATCATCACTTAGTCATAATTAGTTAATTCAAATTTTAAGGAATTATAAGGATTCTAAATGGTCTGCGGATATTTAATTTCTTTCTTATTTTAAATTGGAAAAAAAATGCATTGTCTTTCCGAAACTTTGGCAAAATATAATTCACACAGTGTTCGTAATTTTGTATGATGCCTGATGATTTGAAAAGAGGATTAAGAAGCCACATTACACTTCGGGAACAAATGTGTCCTTACTTACATTATTACTGTCAGTAGCCTAATATGAAGTAATCTCTCTATATCAAAAAAGTAAACTTATTTAAAGTTTTAGCAGCCATAACAGGATGAAATACTGTATAAATAAATAAAGAGCCTAAAAATATGAAATATAAGATCGAAAATCCGAAGTGAGGATTTTATGCTACACGTTTTGGAAGGTGATGATTGCGAAAAGGTGGTTTTTAAACATTGGTTCGCCTGTCTGTCTAAACCACTCTACAGCTCGTACTAAAAGAGCTACGGACTTCAAATTTTGTTCACGAGTTCCTAGTACTTGTCGGACATCATATAAGATTTTTGAGAAAAACTCGCATTTTCAAATGGTAGCTGATACAGAACGATTTGGTTTTAAAGGTAAAATTTTTGGTGCTTAAGTTTCTATTAAGTAACTTTTCCGTTATATTTTCCAAACGTATACATTACTTATGTTTTATTTAACTACTTTAAAAGAAGACGGATGGGGAAAAGAGATTCATAGTAATATTTTACTGACTTTTCACCAACGGTTTCCAAGTTATTGAATTTATTTTAAAAAATACCACAAAATCCTAAATTAGCACCTAAATATTGCTTCCATAACTTTAAATTCAATATAATGGTAAAAATTACAAAAAGCTCAAGATTTGAAATAAATTTTACTCCGTTTAGGACTCTCTGGAACACTTTATAAAATGTGCAGGTTTTAATTTTAAAAAAAACACTCATGCCCAGTTCTCTTTCCAGTCTATTCAGGACATTTTTAAAATTAAATTTAGGTTAAATAACTTACAAAAGAAACACATATTTCAAATTTAATTTATATTTAGCTATAAAAAATCGCCAAATAGGTGATATTTCTTTAAATAACAACAACCCATACTTAGGGTGTGACCGTATGTATTCCTTGAATTATGCCTCCATACTTCTGGCGCGTCACTAGCTTCAAATATTTCACGGTCACGTTTAATAGAGGGTCTTTGAAGTTGGGTGGGATGTTTTAGCGTTCCCCAAGGAATAGGAGACCGCGTTTGGAGTTGCCGTTCTAGGTATTAGAGTCTCTAGATATTAAGTATTTGGTCGTTATAGAGAGACGTGACAATCTTGACGGTATGACAAATATGTTCTGGTGAACGATCGTCGCAAGTAGCCAGCGAGTACCTCTAGCTCGATGTTAATTTCACAAAAACAAATCTCTGTGAAACGCACAACGAATCGATATTGAGTTTGAGCATTGCCTACTCAATTTACAAGGCCAAAGAAGCTCTCTCGAACACAGGCGGGGACGAAAGTTCTGACGTCACTGTTCCGAGTGTCGTTTTCCGAAGATGAAGAAACCATATCTCGAAACCTATTCGGAACCATTCGTCCTCGGCCGACTATATTTTTTGTGTTCCGAGTGGTTCCGAACAGGATTCGCCATCTTCGGCACTCGGAAAAGTGACGTCAAACATTCCGTCATCTTACGTGTATGGGAGAGCTTCTCTGGCCTTCTACGTTGAGTAGGCCGTAGTTTGAAGGGATTGAATTTACACTATATTGCCTAGGCTGGTAAAAGGATGCATACGGCATCTCGTCTAACTATTAGTTTATGTGAATGTATTAGTTTATGTGAATCTATTAGTTTATGTGAATTTGATATTGAAACTGCCATCGGCCTTGGTGGAGCGTCCGTTGACCTACAATAGATTCTCAAATACCCACGCTGCTTTTCTATACCTCTGATGGTTAAGAAAAATGGCTGAAGTGTATTTGTTTTCAGTGCATAAGATTTAAATTAAAATTTTAACTAAAAATTTAATTTCTTAAAGTTTTAAAAAATTATATTTCTGTAGCAAATGGTTATAAATTACTCATCCATGCGTTAAATTTCTAAATGTAATAAAATTATTTCGATTTATATTTTTTTTTTGAAAATTATGTATGATGCTGGAAAACTTGAAAATCAAGTGACGGGTTTATACGCCTGTATCCCTCAGAGGGCTATAAACGGGCAACCAAAATCAATCAAAATATACCCCGAGTACACTGGTACATACTGCATGTCCCCAAAACATAGGTTGTCATTTTGACAAGGTTGTCACTTATCTGTATACGTTAGTAGAGTCAAGATTTAGCAGCTCTAATGCCTAGAGCCTATGAGGCTTAGTGACTTAGTGATAGTGCTTTGCATTGCCATGTCAGGGGTCCGGGGACGGATTGGGCGAGATTGAGTCATCCTTTCATCCCTTAAGTGGGTCGATAAAATGAAGACCAAGCATGCTTGGGAACTAAACACTGGGGCTTCCGCGTGAAGTTGACCCCTCACCGGGACAACCCAGATCCCTTGGTCACGTAAGCTGAAATGGGAACTTCAGGCCTTGGCCCACTGACGGGCTGTTTAGTTTAGTTTAATGCCTAGAGCGGCAACTCCAAACTCTCTATTCCTTGGGGAACTCTAAAACATCCCGCTCAACTTCAAAGACCCTTTATTAAACGTGTTGGTGAAATATTGTTGCGCTGTTGACGACGCAGGAGTAAGGAGGCATTTTTCGAGGTAAAAATACGGTCACACCCTAAGTGTGGGTGGTTGTTATTTAAAGAAATATCGCCTATTTGGCAGTTTGGTTTGATTTAAATGTAAATTTAAAGTTACTTCTGGATGGATGAGCGTGGACGTGGATGGACGTGAGCGTGGATGGATGAGCGTTTACTTGAGGACGGAAAGTCTGACGTCACTGGTTCCGAGTGTCGTTTTCCGAAGATGAAGAAACCTTATCTCGAAACCTATTCGGAACCATTCGTTCTCGGCCGACCCCTGTATGTTTGCCAATTCCATGCAAAACAACCATTTCTGTAATGTAAGTCGCGTGAGTAAAGAGTTATTATCACTACAACTTTCAATATCAAATGTAAAAAATATATATTTGAATAGTTGATCTACACCAATTGCGAATAAATGATGTAACTTTCATTATTTTATTTTATTTATTTTTTTAATTTAAAAAGCTTTTTTAAAATTAAGACTTACACTACAGAAAAAGACATGGGTAAGAATTCGCTCAGGAGCGAAAAGTTAGGTTAGGATGTTAGGTTGAATTATCGTCACACTAGAGCTAGATAAAATCTATTGGCGACGGATGTCATATTTAGAGCCACTGTTAAGTGACGAGCAGACACCTGAGTAGGCACCCAATGCCATATATTTTTATTAATAATTTCGTTGTCTTTGTATTCTTATTGTTCTTCTTACGTTGTGTAATTTATTGTGTTGTAATCTGTAGAATTGCTTGATCTAAATGCTAAAATAGTGCTAAATATAAAATATACTAAATCCATGTAAGCCAATAAAAAAACTATATATATTTTAAAATTTTAAATACCAGTTTCTTTTTTTAAAAAATATATAATAATAAAAATATTATCTTTGAAATTTCAATTTCTTACTAAAATGTTCCTTATTAAACAGGTTTGTTTGACTGACAAATCTGTATATTAAAATAAATGAACGAGTATTCCGCATGCATTGAATGATAGCGACAAATTGACATATATCATTAAGTTAACGGAGGAGACTTGTTATTTTTCATCCACTTATAATAAGTCAAATTTTGTCAACATCGATTGGAATATTTTTTTAATTTGACAAAATTGTACTTTCACGTATTTAAGATGACTCTTAAGCTTTATTATTTACAATTTTAAAGTATATGATCATCACTTAGTCATAATTAGTTAATTCAAATTTTAATGAATTATGAGGATTCTAAATGGTCTGCGGATATTTAATTTCTTTCCTATTTTAAATTGGAAAAAAAATGCATTGTCTTTCCGAAATTTTGGCAAAATATAATACACACAGTGTTCGTCATTTTGTATGATGCTTGATGATTTGAAAAGAGGATTAAGAAGCCATATTACACTTCGGTAACAAAGATGTCATTACTTGCATTATTACTGTCAGTAGCCTAATATGAAGTAATCTCTCTATATCAAAAAAGTAAACTCATTTAAAGTGTTAGCAGCCATAACAGGATGAAATATTGTAAAGTATAAATAAATAAAGAGCCTAAAAATATGAAATATAAGATCGGAAATCCGAAGTGAGGATTTTATGCTACACGTTTTGGAAGGTGATGATTGCGAAAAGGTGGTTTTTAAACATTGGTTCGCCTGTCTGTCTAAACCACTCTACAGCTCGTACTAAAAGAGCTACGGACTTCAAATTTTGTTCACGAGTTCCTAGTACTTGTCGGACATCATATAAGATTTTTGAGAAAAACTCGCATGCTCAAATGGTAGCTGATACAGAACGTTTTGGTTTTAAAGGTAAAATTTTTGGTGCTTAAGTTTCTATTAAGTAACTTTTCCGTTATATTTTCCAAACGTATACATTACTTATGTTTTATTTAACTACTTTAAAAGAAGACGGATGGGGAAAAGAGATTCATAGTAATATTTTACTGACCTTTTACCAACGGTTTCAAAGTCATTGAGTTTATTTTAAAAAAATACCACAAAATCCTAAATTAGCACCTAAATATTGCTTCCATAACTTTAAATTCAATATAATGTTAGAAATTACAAAAAGCTCAAGATTTGAAATAAATTTTACTCCGTTCAGGAAGGACTCTCCTGAACACTTTATAAATTGGCAGGTTTTAATTTAAAAAAAACACATATGCCCAGTTCTCTTTCCAGTCTTTTCAGGACATTTTTTAAATTAAATTTAGGTTAAATAACTTACAAAAGAAACACATATTTCAAATTTATTTTATATTTAGCTATAAAAAAATCGCCAAATAGGTGATATTTCTTAAATAACAACAACCCATACCTAGGGTGTGGCCGTATGTATACCTTGAATTATGCCTAATTACTACTGGCTCGTCACTAGCTTCAAATATTTCACGGTCACGTTTAATAGAGGGTCTTTGAAGTTGGGTGGGATGTTTTAGCGCTCCCCAAGTATAGGAGCCGCGTTTGGAGTTGCCGTTCTAGGTATTAGAGTCGCTAGATATTAAGTATTTGGTCGTTATAGAGAGACGTGACAACCTTGACAGCATAACAAATATGTTCTGGGGAACGATCGTCGCAAATAGCCAGCGAGTACCTCTAGCGCGCGCTCGATGTTAACTTCACAAAAACAAATCTCTGTGAAACGCACAACGAATCGATATTGAGTTTGAGCATTGCCTACTCAATTTACAAGGCCAAAGAAGCTCTCTCGAACACAGGCGGGGACGAAAAGTCTGACGTCACTGGTTCCAAGTGTCGTTTTCCGAAGATGAAGAAACCATATATCGAAACGTATTCGGAACCATTCGTTCTCGGCCGACTATATTTTTTATGTTCCGAGTGGTTCCGAACAGGATTCGCCATCTTCGGCACTCGGAAAAGTGACGTCAAACTTTCCGTCATCATACGTGTTTGGGAGGCTTCTCTGGCCTTCTACGTTGAGTAGGCCGTGGTTTGAAGGGATTGAATGTACACTATATTGCCTAGGCTGGTAAAAGGATGCATACGGCATCTCGTCTAACTATTAGTTTATGTGAATTTGATATTGAAACTGAAATCGACCTTGGTGGAGCGTCCGTTGACCTACAATCGATTCTCAAATACCCACGCTGCTTTTCTATACCACTGATGGATAAGAAAAATGGCTGAAGTGTATTTGTTTTCAGTGCATTAGATTTAAATAAAAATTTTAACTAAAAATTTAATTTCTTAAAGTTTTAAAAAATTATATTTCTGTAGCAAATGGTTATAAATTACTCCTCCATGCGTTAAATTTCTAATTGTAATAAAATTATTTCGATTTATATTTTTTTTGAAAATTAGTTATGATGCTGGAAAACTTGAAAATCAAGTGACGGGTTTATACGCATGTATATCTCAGAGGGCTATAAACGGACAACCGCAAGCAATTAAAATAAAACTCGTACACTGGTACATACTGCATGTCCCCAAAACGTAGGTTGTCATATTGGCAAGATTGTCACTTCTCTGTATACGTTAGTAAAGTCAAGATTTAGCACCTCTAATGCCTAGAGCCTATGAGGCTCAGAAACTTACTGATAGTGCTTTGCATTGCCATGCAACAGGTCCGGGGATCGAGTTCAGGATTGGGAAAGGTTAACTCATCCTTTTTTCCCTTAAGTGGGTCGATAAAATGAGGAACAAGGGTGCTTGGGAACTAAACACTGTGGGTTACACGTGACGTTGACCACTTAACCGAGCTAAAATAGGTACGGCAGGCCTTGTCCCCACTTACGGGTTGTTCTGCCGTGGACAGGTGAACTGCAGTAACTAGCCAAATTACTTAGAAAATTGTTGGAAAAAAACTCTCTAGCTCTAGCTCTAGCCAATAGTAAAAAATTGTTAAAGACTGATTATTTCAAAGCTAAAATGGTCTAATCTACTGTTGTGGTTACTACAGTTTACCCTCCCTCAGCAGTGTTGCACCGAGGAGTTTAGTTAAATGCCTAGAGTGGCAACTCTGAACGCTCTCTTTTATTCCCTTGGGGAACTTTACAACATTCCACCCAACTTCAAAGCCCCTATAATAAACGTGCTTGTGAAATATTTGGCGCTATTGACGCGCAGAAGTAAGGAGGCATTTTTCGAGGTATAAATATGGGCACACCCTATCTGGGGGTTGGTCCTTATTTTAGGAAATATCGCCTATTTAGCAGTTTGGTTTGAGTTAAATGTAAATTAAATTTGCTTGTGGACACATTCTCGTTAAATCTTTGGATTTCAGAGTCCTGAAGCCGCCAATTTTGCTTTGGGTGCGCGCCACGTCACTTACCGTGCTTCCAAATAGCGGGGTCAATCAACACTAACTCTCGTGTAGCTTACCGCAACGTCAATTCATTATAAAATACAAAAATTAGCCTAATTTCCTGTTACTTAACAATTCATTGAAATTCTTATCGAAGAACACGTATACTTGTAACAGTAACTGTCACCTAAAAGCGATTTCACACAAGATTTATACATGTTGGAAAAAATATCACTAAACATATTATTTAGTTGTAAAGTTAGCCTTTTAAAAGCCTGAATTGTCTATTTTAATTAGTTTTATTCCGAAATTACTTTAATATTTGTTATCGTGTCCATAATTCATTTGCTGCTTGAAGAACAATTATGTAAGATTGCTTGAGTAAAATCCTAATATTTGGGGCGGATAAAAAAAGCAAACCAAGAGCCATTTAATTTCAAAGATAAATATCTAAAAATATTCGATAGATAGAACCGATTTTGGAAGAAGGTGGGGGGTGCCGACTAACAGTCGACAGACGGACATCTTCAGAAGATCAACACCTACTTTTCACTTTTTTTTTAATTAATCCGAATGGGGTTGTTTCACGTCGTGAATGGAAACAGCTCCAGCGATCGTATTTCATTATATCTCTGTTATACTCTGGAAATACTTTTGTGTTGGTATTCGAACACGAGTTTTCTAAGAATATTTACTAATTAATTTTTTTTAATGTCAACTTCTTGCTCTGCTGTTGGTTGTTCAAATTATCTGTTAAGACAGCTTGCATAGAAATAAAAGTTTATTTTCATCCACGACGGTAACTTTGAGTGAAACGGAAACAGCCAATGAAATCGCAGGGCGAGGAAGAAATGAAAACAAGAGCGTCACATTAATTGAAACTTTCCCATTGAAAAAAATAATTGTAGGTTAAATAAAACTTAACACTGGCGAAAATTATTTCTCCATTTGGCGACTTATCCTATTCGGCAGCCCTTATTTATCATGCCGGACTTCTATCATTAACTGCCGGACTACCCCCCCCTTCATTTTGGCTTGAAGATGGTGAATTATCCCACACAAGTTCAGAAGGTGTTTCGTCAGGTGTTATTCCTGCGAACTTTACCGCCTTCGTGAGGGCGGATGGTTAAGGAGTGGTAATTATGGATAGGAACTTAAAATGGAGCGTTGAGGTAGTGGAGTGTAGCAAATAATAATAATAATTTTGTTGTTGGGTTGTTTAGAACACTTTGGGTAATTGAATTGTTGATGTTGTTTAAAAAGATAACTTTCGGGGGCTGGCGATCCCAGTCGGTTGATGATGTGGCAACAGCTATTTAAATGACAAAAAATAAAATTCCGATGCTAATGTAATAGATTGTTTGTCGACAGACAAGAAGACAAATGCTCGTTTTGACGTACTGATAAAAAGTATGATAGACAAGTCTCTGATGAACTTTCTAATATTTTTTTTAAAATATGAATCAGAAAACTGATTTTGAAAAAAGGTAGGGGGGGGGGGGGGGGGAGACACATTCTACATTTCAATACCTACCTTACTACTTTTCCATTTCTTTTTAAATCTTTCGAGCTAAAAAAAATAAGGAACGGCCAAAATCATAAAATATCCATCAACTTTAGATATCCTTAAGATATTAAAAACGAATTATGCAAGAAATGACAGAAAACCCAAATTGTAAATTAAATGTCAATAAAATATTATCATTCATGTCAAGACACCTGAGGAAAAGATAGTGATATAAAAGTAATAAAAACTATCAAGTGTAGCATAAGTGTTTATTAAACAAATTAAGTAAAATTTCTTTTCATTTTTAAATAAAATTAAAATACCAGTATTTATTAATAATTTTAAATTGTATAAACTTTATTTTTTCAAGGAGAGCAAATAATTATTGCTATGCCATCAAATAATTATTTAACGGTGTCAGTTTAATCACGAGTTAACGCCACTATTTTAAAAACGAGAATTGATTATAGTATAGAATCAATAAATACTTATGTATGTTTATGTATAAAATAACAGCAGAGATAAATGTTCAAACCAGAGTAAATCCCGCTCAATACACCCCGGATCTCTGTTGAATATCTAATCCGTCCAAAATAACACTTTGCATTTAACTTGAAATTAAATGTCAACTGTCACCTTTGTTCAACATTTATGGGGGCCGAGTGGTTTGGGCCATTACGCTAGCAGTCTGCGCGCTGTAACTGGTGCGGGATCGATTCCCGCCTTCGCCCTGGGTGTATATTCCTTTCTCTGTGACAGTAAAAATTTATTTCTGTTTCTGCCTCACTTGACGAAGGCTTCATAATCGGGTCTCTAATCAAGCGGGAATATATATGTACCTACCCTCTCAACATTTATATTCCAACTTACTAAATCTAAAGGATAATCCATATGACAATGTATATCACGGATTAAATAAGTTTTCAATATTTCCGAAATATTTAGTAATAACAAAAAATCATCCCAATTGCACTTAGTAAACAAATAGAAACAATTAAAAGAGTGCTGCATTTTATAATGTCATGTCATTTCAAACTGATTTAAATGACAAACATACATTTTATTTCGAATATTTTTTTAAATAATAATGTTTCTTCTGCTATCGTCAATGTGACAATAGTGATTACATGATTAAAAATAAAATTGCGATGCAAATTTAATGGGTAGTTCGTTGACAAACAGTTAGACAGATGTCTGTCTGGAAGAGCAGAAAAAAATGGAAATACAAGTATTTTATGCAATAACTTTCTAAAAAAACGAGTTTTGAAAGGGGTGCCGATGAACGGGCTCCTTTTTCATATCAATACCTACTTTTTAAAAAATATATATTCTTTTAGGCTAAAAAAAATACGAAAAGTAGACTAAAATTATCCATCAACATTAGATATCCTTGAGATATTAAAAACGAATTATGCAAGTAATTAAAGAAAAACCGAAAAAACAAAACCAGCCAAATTGTAAAAACAACGAAACGTTGTTGAAACATTGTTTCCAACGAAATTGTAAAATTAATTATCAATAAAATATTAGCAGTCATTTCAGTACCCCAGAAAAAAGGATACTGATATAAAGATTGTAAACTCCCAAGTGGAGTATAAGTTTTTATTAAAAACGAATTAAGTAAAATTTATTTTCATTTTTAATAAATTAAAACACCACTTTTTATTAATAATTTTAAATTATGTGTTTTTTATTTTTCGTAAAACCGGTGTTACGTTTTAAATAAATTATTTTATAGTGTAGGTTTAATCACGAGCTGATGCCAATATTTCAAAAACGAGAACTGATTATATTATAGAGTCAATTACCACTTATGTAACTTTTTATGAATAAAATAACAACAGAGATAAGGTGTTCAAACCAGAGTAAATCCAACCAAATACAGCCCGGATGTCTTTTGAATATTTAATCTGCCTAAAATACAACTTTACATTTAACTTGAAATTAAATGTCAACTAGTCACCTTTGTTCAACATTTATATTTCAACAAACTTAGTCTAAAGGATGACCCTGTGACAAGTCTATATCATGAAGGTTCAATGCGATGGTCTTGCTTGGCTGGAAAATAATTGAAGCTACATGGATTATGGAAGTCGCCAAGTCTATTTTACAAAGCACCACACGCAGGCTTCTATTGAGCTAAACAGTATATAATGAATATCTGAGAATTGCTAGTAAGATTTTTAATAATGACTACTTGTGCATTTGAAGGCTGTATCGCAAGATTCGATATAACTAAAGTAACCGAATATTGGTGCTACTACCGTCGAAAAATTCGGGACAATTTTGGAAGGATGGCAACCTACGTTTACCATGGCCATCATTCTCATGTGGGATACAGCGGTGGATATCTATAGGCTAGAAATCTTTGAATTGGCACTAAGTTGTCTCGGGTAGTGAAGGAAAACATGAGCCAGCTCGCCAAAACTATACCATTAAGAATGGGTTCTCAACTTTGAGAATAATGTTCTCATTTTTTAGAACATCATTAATAACTAAAACACCATTGTGCTCAAATTTGAGAACATATATTTTCACATTTTTGGATTTGTTGAAAAATAACATCAAACCCAATATATGAGAACCCAATGTACGATCTCAAATTTGAGGTTTTAATTTTTTTTTTGAATGTTGTTCTCACAACAAAATAAAGAGCATCCTTGTACATTTTTTTCGAGAAATTTATTGAACAATCACCAAATTTAAGATTTCATCTCACTTTTGAGAACACTGTTTAAAAAAAAAAGGTCCACATCCTCGTACTCAATTATGATCGTTTCATTTTTAACAGTGGCTGCCGTGACTCTGAAAATACAAATGCAAGTCTGTATCGGCTTGTTTATGGTGAAGTATTTCTTTCCAGCTTTCATTACTTCCTTCATACGATGGGTGTTCTGATTGATACTCTGTTCCCACGTGACATAGATTCATTAGAGTATCAGTATCGAATTTATTTTTTATTTAGGTTAAAGGTTGCCACTCAAGGCCTAAAACATGCCTATTGAGTGACCAATATCTCCCTTTAAACGAAAAAGTTGAAGTATTTTTTGTTACTTTCATTGAATGCAACGTGGCGCCAAATCGCACGCCAAGCGTTTGTTTGGGTGCATAGCATAAGCGATTATGGCTTCACTTGGACAACCTATTTTACATTGTTTTTCTAACGGCGTCATCTCTATCTTATTCAAACCTCTTTTCCTGTGACAAGTTTATCTGTAAATTTTAAATCACAGTTCCATTTACAAGCGTGGCCGCCAATTAAACTGCATTCGTGATTTAAATTCAGATTCTTCTAGAGGAACTTCGGAAAGATTTTCTTCGATTTAATTCCAATTCTTCCTTTGACATCTCGACTCAGAAATTTTATTCGTGTTTCTGGAGGTGTTAAGGAAGCAAGGACTTGTTGTTTTGAGCATGTTGAGTAAGTTAATAAACTAAACTCCTCTGCGCAACAGCCCGTCAGTGTGCCAAGGCCTACCGTGCCCATTTTAGCTTACTTGACCAAGGACTCTGGGGTGCTAGGCATATGTCCCGGTTAGGTGGTCAACCTCACGCGGAACCCCCAGTGTTTAGTTCCCAAGCATGCTAGGTACTCATTTTATCGACCCATTTAAGAGATGACAGGCTGAGTCAACCTCGCCCAATCCGGGACTCTATCCCCCGACCTGTTGCGTGGCAATGCGAAGCATTACCACTAAGCCACTGGGCCTCCAATAAGTTAATTGTTTTATTAAATTTTAAATTTACTGTACCCATATTCCTGTATCAGCATAAAAACTGGAAATTTTGTGTTTATATTACACTAGTTAATTAAATTCAATTCTAATAGTTAAGAATCCTCTCTTGCTTCTAAGGACAAAAAGCAAATGTCCACCCCCATGGAAAACATAAATACATTTTCGAAATACGAATACCAATTCATTTTTGACAAAATTGAAATAATTTTAAATGTAATTAGTATATTTTCTATGAGATACATTCTAGTGTCAAACAAATCTGAGAAAATAATTTTACAATTATAAGTTTAAATTAGTTTGGAATTCATTACATCAATAGTTTTATTTTTAATTGCAGGGGCTAGGGAGCCTAGTCGGTTAGGCATTCGCCTAGCATGCGGGAAGTCCCAGGTTCGGATCCGGGCATCGCCAAAGTATCTGCTGACCTATAAACGGTCTGTGCAGCCAAAATGTCCGTGGAGGTAGTGCACGTTAAATATCTTTCAAATTCCTAACGCTGTGTACGATGTCTCCCTTAACGGTTGCGTTGGGTGCCTACTCAGGTGTCGGCTCGTCACTTGACTATGGTTCTAAAATACGACGCCCGTTGCCAATAGCCCTCGTGTAGCTCTAGTGCGACGATAATTTAAACTAAACTTTTTTAATTGCCAAAAATGTCGTCCTTCAAATGTGCCTACTCTGATAATTGCCCGGTCAACACATTTGTAGAACGGGGCTTGAAAGTTTTCACTCATAGGCCAGTTAGGTTAGTTTGAATAGTCGTCGCACTAGAGCTGCACTAGGGATAATCACTCATAGGAGATTTTTGTAATTAATAAATAATTTTTGTGTAAATTACATTAATATGCAGTAATGAATGATATAAACTGTTTGTAAATTTCATCAGTCGGTTCAGATTGAATGTTAGTATTCATTTTGTAACAAAAGGTTAGTTTAAATTATCGTCGCACTAGAGCTACACGAGGGCTATTGGCGACGGGCGTCGTATTTTAGAACCACAGTCAAGTGACGAGCCGACACCTGTGTAGGCACCCAACGCAACAGGGCGACATCGTACGCAGAGTTAGGATTTTGAAGGATATTTAACGTGTACTCCCGCCACACGGTGTATTATTCGTCGGACATTTTTGGCTGCACAGGCCGTTTATAGGTCGGCAGTTATTTTGGTGATGCCCGGACCCGAACCTGGGACCTTCCGCATGACTGGGCTTGTAACAAAAGACGTCAGTCACTTTGTTACAAATGACCTTAAATTTTTTTTGACACTAAGTACAATTTGTTGTTTGCAATTCATAAGTGACTCGCAAAGTGTACGTTCGAATATATTAGTTTTATATTGGCTCATGGTGAGGGTAAACATAAAACCATTTTAAACAGTTTAAGTTTTTTTTAAATGCAAATATTCAGTTAATAAAGCCTACGATTCAATATTATCTAATGCAAAAATTTATTGCCTATATCTTGCGGATTATTTGTAAGAAAATACGTAACTGTATAAAAAACTAAACAAAGTTAAATTAAAATAATTTTTAAATATATAATTAACAAACTAGCCAAACTTTAGGGTGAGTTTAGAAAATAAACAGCTCAGAAAACATTCATTTGAAACAATACAACGGCATTTCTAAACTGCTCTCTTAAGTAAACCCATACGAAAGACTCTTACAATTTTCATTAGGAAAACACGAACATTTACTCCATATCTAATTCCACGTCAAATGCTGGTAATTGGCCCAACGTCAAACTCCTAGATATACCCCCAAGTCATTATATACGAAGAAGAATGCATATCTTCCCAAAGATGAATTCCTCTACAAGAGAGGAAAACTCATAGTTTTAATTACGTGACAGGATTGGCGGAACAATTCATTATTTATCGAATCCCGGAACGCTGATTGGCGGTGGGATAACATGAGATGAAGAGTCGTGTGATATGTAAATTGACTGGGATATCAAGAATCCGAAATGGGTTTTAAAGAAGGATTCCACTAAAGGGATACCTAGGGGTGCAGTAAAAAATTACTGTAAAATTACAGCACATTTTTACTAGAAATTTTTATGTTTTCATATCGTACAGAGTTTATAAAAAATTCTGTAAAATACAAAAAACATGTGTAAAAGGTCAGCATATTTAAGGTTACTTTTTACACGACATTGTAGTAATTATTGTTTTACACGACATTGTAGTAATTATTGTTTTACACGACATTGTAGTAATTATGGTTTTACACGACATTGTAGTAATTATTGTTTTACACGACATTGTAGTAATTATTGTTTTACACGACATTGTAGTAATTATTGTTTTACACGACATTGTAGTAATTATTGTTTTACACGACATTGTAGTAATTATTGTTTTACACGACATTGTAGTAATTATTGTTTTACACGACATTGTAGTAATTATTGTTTTGCAGCAAATTTATGTTTTCATGATGTACATAGAGTCATATGAACAACTTATTCAAATAACTTTTAAACAAACAAATTGTATGCATCCAGTCACTGTTAGTGAAGGAAATGTTTTCGCCGGTACTGCACAATAAATATTACACCATATGTAAATTTACAGCACAGGATGATTTCAGCACTCTTACCAACACACTGTGATGGTAAATTAGATTTTATAGCGTTGGATGATTTTCTTGTGAAGTAGTGTCAGGATAAAAAAAAAAACGTTTCTTATTAATTTGTAAATCTCTCAAGTAAAACTTAATAATTATTAAATTCTTTAATGGGGTATGGGAAACAAAATTGTCAAAAATTAATATTTTTAAAAACCTTTTTTTAAAAAATAATACAATAATTTGTGTAGGACATAAAATGTATTTATATCTACAGTAGACCTTGAGATATTTTGTTTCTTGTTTTCCTTGAGTCAAACCTATCAGGAATTCTTTCATGAAAGCACCAACTACCTTTACAATCTATCGAGAAAAAGTTGAAACATCTAAAATTTGGTTAAAGGAGTCCCAAAAATTTAAAGATAGTACCTTATTCACTCCAAGATATTTTAAGTGGAAATTTATACACTCAAGACATTTCATTTTCTTTTTAAATTTCGAAAGCTGTTTTTTCTTTGAAAGTTATTTTTTTCTGTGATTTTAAGATTATAAATGGTTCTAAATCCAAATCTACTTGTTATAAAGCGTTAAAATGTTCCACCCATATTTTTCAAATATGTATATTTTTTAATTTGACTCTAGGGATTAGTTGAAAATAAGTATATATTTCTTTTATAAATAAAAAAAATGTAATTAAAAATGTGTAATGTCAATAATTTGGTTTTCTAAAATTCTTTTCCAAGACAAAATATGTAAATTCACTTTGTTCAGTACCTTTTCTTGTTTATACTATGCTTAATTTTTTTGTATCAATAAATATATACGTAGATTTTGTATTACGTAAAAAAAAGGCACTTTTTGACATATTTTATTTTTTAAATTAATTATTTTTAAAAAAATGTGGTTATCGAATAGTGTAAGTACTTTTTAATGCATTTATGATTATTATTATTTTAATATTATCGGCAATATTAAAAAAATCATATATGTCCCATAATACATCTGCCCCATATGTTACTTAATACTTCCATTAAGGGGGAATGGGCGAGCTTGACCGAGGGTCTCCAAAGCAAAGTGCCTCAGTGTTAATCCAATGGCGAAACATTTTTTTCTTTGCCACATTTCTCCGGCTGTGTTGAATATTTTTACAAGCGGATTTTTTTATGTGATAAATGTAGCTGACTTACAGGTCCCGACCTTGAAATTGGTATATTTTTTTAAAATTTTCAATAAATAATTTTACACAAAATATTCAAAGCAATTTCAAAAAGTTTGAAGATAGAGACATGTAAGTTATCTACATTTATTATTAAAAAAAACCGTTTGTAAAAATATTCAATACAACCGGAGAAATGTGGCAGAGAAAATAGTTTTTTCGCCATTGGATTAACACTGAGGCACTTGAGTTTGGAGAACCGCGGTCCAGCGCGCCCATTCTCCCTTAGATACATAATTGGTTGATAGGCGGATTATTAGTTTTTTTTGGAAGAAGTGTACATTATGTAATTAATTGTAAACCAAAAAATTATTATAACGTAGTCCCAACGAGAACCCTAAGTTTCCGTTGGTGGGATTTTCATTTTAATCACATTTTAATTGTAACTTGAATTCAAAACTCTGTTATATGAATGCAATTTATGTTGATTCTTTGTTAAAGGAATGCATGACATTTTGGAAATCGTCCTTTTATTCTGTCATCTCTTTCAACATAACGAAGCCAATTGAAGTACAATTATTTGCTAAGTGAAAATCAGTTATATTCCCAATTTAAAAACAATCTATAAAAGTTCCGGGTCAATTATTTCTTCACCAAGTAATTAAATTCGAATATGTTACAAATATTTGAAACAAATTGTAATATAATTATTGTAGTTAACCTACGTTTATTTAGAATTTACAGGGACATTATATTCGAAGAGTTTATTCGAATTTGAACAAAGAATGAATGTCAAAAATCCTTAAAATGTACGAATTGATACAGATTTAACACTTGACATTTTGTTATTGAAACAATGCAGTTGCATTCCTAAATTGATTTGTCAGAAAAATAATATCGTTACTTCAATTTATTGACTTAGGAATGAACTTTTATAATTATTTGAGGAAATTTGTCGAACTATAAAAAAAATTAAAGTGAAACAGTCCAGGTCTTGTTTATATCGCTATATTCTCTTGATAAACTGCAGTAATTTTTAATGCATTAAAACCACCTTAAAGTATCCGCCTACGTTTAATGCCTACTTTTGATGTTCAACACCCCCCTATTTTTACAGTGTAACATTGGAACTTAGATAATGGAGCGTTGTATAACAGTTCAATGAATATGCTGCAAAATAGTGCTGTAAAAGTGCTATAATGAGTGTCCTGCAAATGAATATTTTCCAAAATAGTTTTTTTAACTAAATAAAAAATATATATATCTTATTATATTTACATAAAATAATATAAGCCTATAAATTTAGCAAGTTGTATCTTTTTAAAAACTTCACTTCAAGTTCAACAATTATTTTCTTTCAGGTAGTGTATGTGCATAACGGGTATTTTAAAGAAGAAGGATACCTTAAGGGGGACGCATTACCCAAAATTTAGGGCTGCCCAGAAAATATTTAAAAATGCTCGAATGCTGTGAGCTAAGGAAATTGTAAAAAAAAGAAGGTTTCCTTTATAATGGAGGAGGTTTATTGAAAATGATATAGTGGTTTGGTAAAATGGTTTCTGAAATTTTATGTTGAATTTTAAATTTTAATTTTTTTAGCTTGTGAAAGGTTAAAACCCTAAGGCTTTAAAGTAAATTAATGTAGAGCTCCAAATTTTTTTCCTGTGTTGAAACATTTATGCGTTTATCAAAAGTTGGGATGGGATAAGGTCTAGTGGGATTAGATTATTTTTTAAAAATGATGAAGTTGAAAATTTAAAAAAAAATCTTATTTTTTGATCATTTTTATACATAAAGCTACATAACTATTTTTTTTAACTGACAGCTCAATATCCATACCATTTTTTATTAATAGATGTTGTGGGAACATTAAAAAAATTCCATTAAAATTCTTTAAATTGTAGGAGGAGTTGCATTTTGAAAAAAACGTTAAATTAATTTTTTTTAAATTTTTTGAAAAAACTTACGTTTCAATATTAATCATTTTTTCGTATATGTTTATTGAATGTTAGTTCTTTGTAAAAATAGTTTAATTTGAATGAACTTATCGATATTCCTAACATAAAAGTTAGTCTTAGACAACATTACCCCTTAGGTATACAAATTGCTATTTGTGCATAACAACTCCAACTGTATTCTAAACAATATCAATACAATTCAGTTTATGTATTATAAACAAAGTTACATTCTCTAGATTATAAATCATTTTAAAACACTTTTATAGGTAATAGACAATGTTCAAACACTCTTATAAATTATATACAATGTCGAAATACTCGTATAGAATATGAACAATGTTAAAATAAACTTAGGGATTATGAACAACGTTGAAATTCATTTAGCTGGGCAATAAACAAAGTCAAAATTATCCTACAGACCATAAACAACGTTAAAGAATATGACAGTTTTTAAATAATGTTAAAAAGCTTTATTACATAATAAAAAAATAAAACTACACTTATACCCTATAAACAATGTTAACATTATCTTAAAAGATTATAGACAATGCTAAATTTAAACTACGCTTATAGAAACCAATTTCCTCTATTTCCGATTTCTCCAGAGGTTCTTTAAACGAATTCCACTGAATTAAAGCATCGTTACACAAACACCCAATGATTTCTTCCGGCGAAACCTAATCAATTTCCCCAGCTCGCAACACCTCAATGTTTATTTTGCTGCCCAAAAGTACAAATCACTCCCCCCGAACGGAAAACGATTTAATCCGGGGAGTTTAGAGGAAGATGGAGGTATTTGGCGGGGAAAAAAAGTGAAGAATGTTGTGAAAGGTGCCAAATGTATATGATATGAATGGCATGTATGGAATAAACCCATATCCTAATACCAAACGCATAAAAAGTCTGAAAGAACTAATGGAGACTAATTAATACTCACATACAGTCCCTGGACAAATTATTAGACGCACAGTATTTTTTTTTAGTAATTTTATGTTTCTTAAGAGTTTTTATGCAATCATGGTATATTTAAACTACAATATTATTGATTTTTATTTAAAAGAATTGTAGACTACATATTTGTATTTATACAAATATGTAGGTACAATATCACCCGGTAATTAATATTTTACATGAAAAATTGCAGTGCGTCTAATAATTCGTCCAGGGACTGTAGGTTCGTCACAGTAAATTTAATTTCTAAAATCAGAAATAATAATAATAATAATAATCTAAAATAAGAACGGTGGTTGGAAAAGACTGTCGATTGGCAAACAGAAAGACATACAGAAGGAAGTATGTAAATAAATACACATTATTAAAGAGAGGTATTTGATGCATACATTTTAAATAATAAAATAACATGACTTTCAATTACCACCCTATAATACACATTTAATATGCTATTTTCTTTGTTCGTCATTGGGCAATTGCGATTTTCTCGAAAACGTTATTCTGACATCCGACAGGTACAAGGAACTCGTGTACAAATTTTAAGTCAACGAAACTTTTTTTTAGGAATAACTTCAAAACTAAAACAGTTCGGTGATAGATACCCTTTGCGCGTGCGCGAATTTCTGGAAAACCTTATACCTTAAACCTTAACCGACAGGTACTCGGAACTATCTCCACATTTAAAGTCACCTATTTTTTTAGTTCGGACCGTAGAGGGGTTATAGACAAACATAATGACAAACAGACAGTCTGACAGAGGAATCAGAGTTCCCCTTTTCCAGAATCGGCCCCCTTCAAAAGGTGTAAAAAGCACCAAAATCTCCATTTCGGATTTTCCATCTCCTCCCAGTGCTTGCATTCAAAATAATAATTTAATAATTATAGCGTATACAAAAAACACAAACACACAATAGGATACATTCAAAACATATACAAAATTTACGAAGCCCAATTCTGTATTTCACCCAAACGTCGATGGTAACAGAAAATGCCCTGACACACTTATAAATATCAAATTACCGTGTCTTGGAATTAGTATAAAGCAAAGAGTTCTATAGTAGGGTAGAGACTGAACCTGGCAACAGCACCATGGACCAACACGGAGACAATATAGGGTGGCATGTGGGGCCCGATGGCCGAGTGGTTTCGATCTCCGGTCATAACGCTAGCAATCCACGCGCTGTAACAGATCGGGTTCAATTCCCGCCTTTGCCCTGGGTGTACTTCCTTTCTCAGTATCAAAATTATAAATTAACTAGCACTTTTACCACTCTATTCGGGCTCCGTAGTGAGCCATGGCTGCCGATGGCAGCTCAGTACGAGTCGTTCCTCTACCCTACTATAGAACTCTTTGGTATAAAGCAGAGCAGAACAACATACTCTTGCACCGTCATGAACTTTTTCTCTGTCAACAACCTTTTGGAATTCGCTGACTAATGTCAGAAAAGTTTGAGCATCAGAAACAACAACAAAATTAATGTTTAGGAGACATTGCGGAGTTGAATGTACTTTACCATACAATATCTAGACGAATTAGACTAATTTTAATCTGTGCATCGTCAAGGTCTACTCAACTTTATAGCCACGGAAGCTCTTCGTGACGACACACTGTTCATTTGGTTCAGATCGTCTTCAGTGTCTTTTCCCAAGAGAATGTACGAAAAAAAATCACGCACGACCAACAACACGTTCCGAACAGGTTTTGTTCCTCTTTTTCGGAACATTAAACTACACGAACCGGACTTATTGTGTGTCGTCACGAGAGCTTATCTTGCCTTAATAGTCATAAACGTAGCGTCAGATCAATCTCCAAAAGTTTCTATGGGCTTATCATAGAAGAGATCAAAGGCTTCAATTGAGCAACACGTTTTTGCTTTTTTTTTACCAGGCATCATCTTCAAGTAATTCTGACCTTCATGATTTAATCTTATAAAGAGTTTTAGGAACGGAAACCATCATTCGATTCTATTTAAATCCTTCTTTAGACGAACGAAGAGTGAGAATAAGGAAAAAAAAAGAATTTTTGAAGAGTAACAGAGAGGAGTTTAAAGTAATAACGATTTTCCCGGTATATCTGTTCCTTTAAATGGTTGTTCTTTTATTGTGGTACTATAACAAACTTGTTTATTCTGCATCAACTGTATATAAAAAATTCTTAAGTATATAACCTTTTTCGTATTAAAATAATGCCATGGGATTTCTATAAAACTAGTTTTCATTTTATTTTTGGACCCAAGTATGACATTATGTTGACATGAATATTGAGTGCCTAGCTATACAGAGGTGTCAACGTGAAATAAATAGGAAAATTAAAAGAGGTGGATTAAGCTAAGTACAAAAAAAAAAAATGTTAATAAGTTTAATCAGAACAATGTGTTTCTTCATTTCCTTTCAAAACGAAATTTAGAAATTATAAATTAGCTTTTATTCTGTGTAAATACCACTTTTTTAAAAACTGGCAATCATAGATATAGCTAAAAATCTATTTTGAATTAACTTTCCCAGGAATCTTCATTGTAATAAATCGTTGTCATGAAACAACGACCTTTTCTATTAGGAAAAATATTGGTCAGTTAGTTTGAATATAGTCGCAATACAGCTACACGAGTACATATTGGTATTGTAACTTTCGCAGAGTACATTTATAGCTTCTAAAATAAATAGTTAAAACAACAAGAGAATATTTAATATCTGTATATGCGAACAACGTCTGATCTGACGTCCAACGCTATTTGCATAGGTTTCAACACTGAAAATTATAAGCAAATTTAACGATCATCACTGCTTAAAACAAACAGGACTTTAAATACAGGGTGATTATAAAGAAACTTTGCCAACATCTGCGCTTCTAAAGTACGTTCCAGTTAACCGATCGAGATGAGATTTCAAATATAGTTATTTGGAGGTATGCGCTCGAGATTCTGTGAATTTCATTACAGTGGTGCTCACGGTTACGGTTATAGCTACAGAAACTCTAAAATTTCGAATGGCAACGTCTACTTTTTCCTGTCTCAAAATGTTCAGCGCATTCGAAAACCTTAAATAGCGTTAGAACGGCACCGATATGTCCAAAAATCGACGTGTTATAAATAACCCTTAAAGACCGGCCATCAGGTAGCGCTGATTAAGTTTATGAGACTAACTGTTAAGAGTTTTGTCGAAAAAAAAGCCTTAAACAGCATCAATGCCAACAAATCCTTAAAAACAGTCATTTTTTAAGCAAATAACGAATGGTACAAGTCAGCTGCTTCGGTATTGATGTTTTAGAAAAGCTTGAACATTCTCTTTTATACCCGAACGATCGTGATAGATCGGTCTTAAAGGGATACACATACAAACAATCTTTCAAGGTGCTCGGAGGAATAATGCATTCGACAGAGACAAGACACTGCGCAATGATGAGAACACATATCGGAGAAAAGAAAACCTTTATTTACATCACACATTATTTACATCACATTTTATTTACATCACATTTTCCACATGGGTGCCATCACAGGCAATTACACATTGCATGCGAGAGACGGTGCACAATACCGCTGAACGCAACATGACATAAGGGATGTTTCCAATCTCACGCCGTATAGAATCCTGTAAGTCCGATAATGTTTGCGGATTGCACAGGTAAACTCTGGATTTGAGATATCCCCAAAACCAGAAATCAATCGGCGTCAGATCTGGGGATCGCGAAGAGGCCACGGAAAAGGATAATGGCGTGAGTTGATGCGATCACCAAAATGCTGATCCAGGAGCCTTTTAACTGACCTCGCTATATGTAGAGGTGCACCATCTTGCATCCAAACAATGTCATTGAGTGCATTCCTCCGACGCAACTCCAGTAGTACATAATTTTGCAGCATGGCTGCATACCGAGAGCCTGTTACTGTACATGTTGTAGGGCCCGTCGGGGTCGTTTCCTCAAAGAAGAACGAACCAAGAACGAGTGTAACTGTCATTGGGCGCATTCCGAACGACGCCACTCCGGTAGTATATAATTTTGCAGCATGGCTGCATAGTCACTTTGGCGTCAAAGAATGGTACTGGTGCCGCGGCGCGGCGTTCTGTGATTGGTACCCTCCCTCAGTCATATGCAAATTTACTGCGTGCGCTCAGATCGTGTTTTGTTGGCTGTTTAAGGCAATTTTTTCGATAAAAATCTTAACAGTTAGTCTCATAAACTTAATCAGCGCCATCTGATAGCCTGTCTTAAAAAGGTTATTTACAACACGTCGGTTTTTGGACATATCGGTGCCGTTCCAACGCTATTTAAAGTTTTCGCGTGCGCTGAACATTTTGAGACAGGAAAAAGTATTCGTCGCCATTCGACATTTTCTAGTTTCTGTAACTATAACCGTAACCGTGAGCACCACTGTAATGAAATTCACAGAATCTCGAGCGCATACCTCCAAATAACTATATTTGAAATCTCATCTCGATCGGTTAACTGGAACGAACTCTAGAAACGCAGATGTTGGCAAAGTTTCTTTATAATCACCCTGTATGTGTTTTTGTGAGGAAATATAAAACTAACTATTAATATTTAACTCAAGTAGTTCACAACAAAATAAAACGACATTTTAGTCACACAAAGCTTTATATTTTGTAAAGCCTAAGGTTTCATCCAAAGCATTTTGAAGGAAATTTACTCCATTTCTCCCACCAAGTCACATAAAAAAACTAATTCAATAACCAATCAATAACACGTTTAAGGATAATTACATTATGAGGTACAACTCTATAAGGTAATTTCAATACCATTAAAACAAAAGAAAAGATACATTTCAACTATCATTTGTGTGTGAATGTGCGATTTTTCCAAAAACTAGATTACGACGGCTGACAGGTATTAAGAATTCGTGTACCAAATTTAACGTCAGCTCTTTTAGTTCGAACTGTAGAGTGTTTTAAGACAGACAGATGGACTAACGCTTATTTATTTACTTTTTTTTAAAATAAACAACCACCAAAACGTGTAGAAAACTCAAAATCTGCAGTTCGGATTTTCTACTCAAATACAATATTTCACATTTGGTAATTGAAACTAAAAATAGTTTCAATATAACTGTTATGATACAGAACAAAACATAAACGTCCTTTTAAGCGACTAGGAAACATTATTTTGGTAAAACCAAGTACAATAGGATTAACTAGTATAAATATGGAAATATATCTCAAGTTACTTTTAAAAAATTCACCATTTTCGCCACAGTCCTTTACATTTTGTGGGTCCTATGACTTATGACTAAGGCTTTCTTGGTGGATTGCAAGTTCGCCGAGCACAGCGACCTCAAGTCTATTGTACTCAACCCCAGAAATGACACATTCACAAGAGACACACATAGAAAGAGACGACACAAACACATAGACATTTATTGACGGACACAAACATCCATGCCTTACCGGGATTCGAGCCCGAACCCTTAAGCTCCAAAGGCTAGCTCCCTAACCGTTGTGCTACCGCGTCGGCTTGTGGGTCCTAAGGTTTCATCCTAAGCTATTTGAATGTAATTTACTTCATTTCTCCCAACAAGTCGCATTAAAAAAAATTCTTTTCAATATAGCAGATATGAAACAAAACAAGACATGAAGAGTAAACACATAGTCTCGAAAAGTAACCCTAAATTCACATTACCTTCGCTTCCATCTGAGATACAGCTCGAGCGATTTCATTAACACTTCACCGATTCCGATGTGTATAAAATCAACCCGAGTAGCGTCTTCAATTTCGTTAAATGCGAGGGGCTAATTTCGCAGATTAAATTCGAAACCTTTCCCCCTTCTAATACCTAAATCCTTTTTAAGGCCCCTAAGAAGATAGATGAGAAGCTACATGGAATGCAAATGTTTTGGAATGGCGTATGGGGGTGATTTAAATTTAGGAATGGTTTGGGTTTTTTATTCCTTGGAGAAGTTTGTAAAAAGGTTGATTGGTTGGTTGATTTAATGTATAGCTTGGTTGATCATTAATGCAATTTAACAGGAGTTGTATTTTAGATGCGTTGCAGGTTTGGTTTGATTTTTTTTATATAGTTGTTATTTAAGTAACTTATTTGCGGCTATACCAATGAAAGATTCTGCTAACATTCAGTTAGAATTTTATTTCAAATATATATATTTTTTAAAAATGACATTGTTTTAATAAATGACATTCATAAAACTTTTGTTGGCTTTCAATACAAAGAACTGTGTTTTTCCCAGTTATAAGATGTGCGGAAACAATACAAAAATATTATTGGAACTATATAATAATACATGACCAGTACAAATGTTATTTTTAAGGACCAGCACGCATGTATTTTTTCAAAATGTAGTTCGGCATCATATCTTTAATGTTTCGGATAAATAGCTTACCAAATATATATTACGATACTTAAAAATGAGGTAGGTACATGAATTTTCCGGCTTGTGTGTGTGTGCTTGATCAGAGACCCGCTGATAAACCTTCAACAAGTAAGACAGGCACATACAGAATTTTTACTGACACAGAGGGAGAAAGTACACCCACGACAAAGGGGAATCGAACCCGCAATTAATACAGCAGAATATTGTAATGTTACAATATTTGAAACAATACTTATGATAAACGCGTGTTGTTTGAACGCATATTTTTGTTAGTGTACAATTTAAACAAGTTTATCTTCGTAGTGCAGGTTTCTAAAAAAAAAACACATTTTTCGTCCAAGAAATGAATGGTTGTGTTTTTATATGCATTTTAGTTTTTGCAAACCTTGCAAAGTTAGAAAAAAATAATTCCAACAAGTCAGATATATGTTGGCATTAGGAAGCCAGTTTAATTTGATTTTGCCTCAACTAGGTCAACAGATTTTCTACTAGTTTATATTAGGTATTATATTGCAAAAATCCATATAAAAAGCAGCACTAGAAACACAATAAATGTCTGATATATATTTCTTTCAGACCATCTACGACTCTCACTTGAACAAACAGTCCGTCACAAAACCTTAACAAATACGTCCCTCTGAAACACTCACTTTTAAGGAAATGGAACCACGACACTTATCCTTGTCCCAGCGCCACTGACTTTCAAGTGGCGTGGATAAAAGATCCACACCCACTCAGTGGCGTTGTTTGACTAAGGGGAGGGGTAAGCGCCATATTCTTTCAAGGACTTCGGAATTTGAGACTGATAGGCTATGGAGCGGCTGCTGACTTTGCTTTTTTCAAGGGTTGGGAGGGTGTAGTTGATAATGTTTTAAATGATGGCGGGGGCAGGATTTTGATTAGATTAGGGTAGATTGCATCTAGTCCAGTCTGTGCATCGAGGATTATGATTCTTTGAAATATCCTATTAGTATGGTCATTTGAAAGAATTGTCACTTGATGAATACATGTGTATAAAGTCGTCTAGTGACATTTACTTTTTTTCAATAATGCTTATTACATCTAATCATTTGATGCTAAGGTCCCTGGTATGTCACTTCCAAGCTTATGTTCAATACCTGCCAAAAGAGCTCTGCCGTAGCTGAGATTAGGGCATACAAGGAGCTTAAGATTCAAAGATTCAAGGCTCTAGTATGGATACCATCTCATGTCGGTTTGGCTGGGAATGAACTGGCTGACGGACTTGCAAGGGCAGGCTGTTACCAGATCTTAGAGGGGGACAATCTGTTGACTTTTTCAGAAATTGGCTCCATTTACAAAAATACAGCAATAGACTAAAGTTCCCCTCAGCACTCTTGGTATGGCGCTAAGAAACCAGGCGAGATTTATAATTTGCAACTATGCAAGCAAAACCAAACTGCTCTTTACAGATTCAGGACGGGACGCACAAAGAGTTTGAAGTTTGAGGCTGGAACCAAGTTGTTCCATGATTGCCCCAACTGTCGTGGAGGTGCTCAAGCCAGTCCCGAGCACATACTTTATTGCCTCGGTTTGACGTGGAAGGAAGTCAACGACGACCCACTTTTCTTTTTGGACTTTCTCAGAGTCACACACATCATGGAAATGGTCTAATTTTGACCCAGGGATATGTAAAAAAGAAGATTCAAGGCGGGAGAAAACACATCTATGCCCTTTGCCAATATGGAGCCTCTGCTTCTCAATTCTTTGTTTGCATCGGTGCTTCATTGGAGGAGCTAATGGGAGAGGGCAACAAGATATGCGAGGGTGTAGTTAATAAATGGGATATTTTAAATGATAGCGCGGATGTAAGAATTTGATCAGCTTGGAGTATGTTATATCTTGAATGTGTAGGAAAGCTTTAGTATGGGTATTTATCTGAGATATTAAAGAGCAAATGCTGAGCTGCATTTCGGAAGAATACATGCGCGCTGCACCTTCAACACAATTTTTGTGTTAATCATACATTATTATTGTGTAGCCACACAACGTACGTTTCCAAAACATACCGACCTTTATCTGACAGGAAAGCAGCCCCTTTCCACATCCAAAATGATGGAAACAGACTCTTTTTTATACTATTGTAACGTAGAGCAGAAATCTCTATCACATAGAATGGTTTAGTTTTAGTTTGACTTATCGTCGCACTAGAGCTACATGAGGGCTATTTGTGACGTGCGTCCTAATTTAGAACATCAGACATGTGACACAATTCGCCATGTAATAATCTGATAGGATTAGTCATAAGAATACACTGGTGTTGATGTCAGGGCAATTTATTGTACTAAAAAAATAATGCAAATTTAAAACAATGTTTCAGCTGATTATTTCTTATCAACTTTGCGTGATTCTAAGCCATGGGTTGTAAGATCCATGACATTAAATAACCTTAGTTTGATTTGTGTATAAAGCTAAACTACCATTTTTTGCAATTCTAACAAAATCATTTTTTAGAATAGATTCGATATATACCCATAGCTTTCTGATAGTAGAAGTCACGATTGCCCCACAAACAAACTATATTCCAAAACAGATTCTATCGAGTTTGGGAAAAGCTCTGAATGTCATTTTAATACAAAATTCCACACGTAGTATTCTGATTAGAATAATCACTGCAAAACATTGATTTTAAATTCAATATCACGATATTAGTTGCACTGAAAAGAATGCATTTATTACCATTCCATGCGTTGCAGGATTCAAATCGGTACAGCATCCTGACTTTAATCCCTTAATATAAATTGATTTTGTATGATTGCCATGTGAAAAAATGCATCTTAGTTAGCCTTTTCCATTTGCAGGATTCAAACCATGGGTACAGCATCCATGACTTTAAATCCCTTTAATATAAATTTGATTTTGTATGATTTAAGCCATGGGTAATAAGATCCATGACTTTAAATCACTTTAGTGGAACTTTGATTTTGCATGATCCAAAACCGTGGGTAGCCCATCCACGACTTTAAATCACTTTAATTAAACATTTATTTCTGAATAAAACTAAATAACCAGATTTTCTGAATCTTCTAACTAAGTCATTTTACGAATTTACAATACATCCAATATATACCCATAGCTTCTGTGATAGTAGACGACGCAATTGTCCTGCAAACAAAATATATTCCGAAACAGATACCAAACCCTTATCTGACAGGAAGCAGCCCCTTTCCACACCCCAACCTTCCCATTGTAACGCAGAGATCGCAATTGAATGGTCCAAAAGTCCTCCAAAAGAGTGTTTGGCGAGCTGTTGTCCTCAAGAGGCTGAATAGATGGGGCTGTGGTGAAGTTCCCTTTTGTAGGGTTGGTTTCTTCTTGGGAATGACTTCTGGAGGGAGATGGGGAGGATAATGGGCAATTTGAGGGTTGGGGGAGGGTCCTTTGGTCTTGCTGAGTCACTGGCTCTTGCGTTGTTAGCTGCGGCTAGAGAATTTTATCCAATAAAACACCTAATATTGCAATTATGCAAAAATGTGAGGATATGAAGTTCCTATTCTGGGGACGTTTCTTACACAATTTTATTCAATAAACAATATAGTGTTATGTTTATGGAGTGATGGGCGGTTGTGAAATTCCCTTTTTTGGGGATAGTCTCTTGCCGAATTTTACTCATTAATTAATATAATGTTATATATTAATGTTGCAATTGTCGGTTGTGAAGTTCCCTTTGAGGGAGCATTTCCTTACAAAATTTTATTCATTAAACAATATAATGTTATATTTACGTAAAGATGGCGGTTGTAAAGTTCCCTTGAGGGTTCTTTGCTCTTGCTGAGTAAATGGTTCTGTGTTGTAGATGAACTGATGCTAACTATATTGTAGAGAGTTTTTATGTTTAGAACCTTAGGAGAACCTTTAATGTTGTATTTTATGTAAAAATGGGAGTTTGTGAAGTTCCCTTTGTGGTTACGTTATTTACAGAATTTTATTTTATAAACAATATAATTGTAAAATGCTCATGGGCTATTCCAGGTTAAACATTAATTGAAGGCAAAGAAAAAACATACTGTGGTAATGAGCTAAAGTGCCAATAGATGGCGTTATATCCTGTTGCGATTGGGAAAAACCCTTTTCGCCTCAGAACTGAAACGGAGACCAACGGCTGCAGTCGTGTGGGTGAGGTGCTTTGAATTGGTAATTAAATAGTTTTCTGCGGAAACCATGGTCTGCGGTCCATGTAGTTGTTTGTTTGTCTAAATAATTAAAGTTTTGTGAATCAAACTGTGCATCTCCTCCCTTCTCAGTTTCCACAATACACAAGGCCAAAACGCTACTTGGATCTTAAGAACATTTTAATTTACTAAAAAAACACACACTAAAAATTTAAACCACAGTTCCAGTTGCGGCGCACACGCTAACAGCAAAATGAGGGTGAATTTTTTCTAGAAATATCCTTCGCGGGGTTATAGATAAAGAACTGTTTGAACTAACACTGACAGACCTGAGATACCTAGATACCTATATTAGCTGTTTATTTAAATCGATAAAATCTCAAAAACAGTAAATGTGGCTCTAAATAGGGTATTTGACTAAAAAAAGAATCTACTGGTTTAAAATATTCTTATGCCAAATATATTAGACCAATATTTTTTTCTTTTTTTCAAATACCCAATAAAAAGGGAGAAAAATGAATTTTAAAATTAGGACGAAAAATCACTCCCGAAAACGCTTAGTGGCTGTCACGTGGTTTCTATGATGTCACTAGTAACTATAAACAAACTTTGAAACACCATTTCGGAATCTACTTTAAGCAAATTTGAACTATCCGCTTCTTTAAAACCTTCACCCATTATCTATATAATTCTTATTTTAATAGTAAGTTAGTGTAGCGGCCTCGGTAACCCACAGTCTACCAAAAAGATCCTCAAAGTGAGAACGAGTTACCTCGGCTTATATACTAACGCCGAGATAAATCTGCGCCCCCTAGCGAGTGGATGATTGATTCAGGTTGCGTGCGTGTGGTAGCCGCCACATTAGATTAAAACCAGTTTAATTACAAACAAAGAAACATCACACCGGTTTATTTATACATACTAGTGACGTCAGCCAAATTGACGTGTTTGTGATCACGTGACGTACCGATGAAAAAAAAGCCATTCGAAAATTATTTTTATTAATAATTTAAAGATTTATTTTGCAAAAAAATATATACGTTTGTTATATTTGGGTTCAAACTATAATTTAATTAATATTAGAAGTTATTTTAGCGATACTGTCAAGTACCCTATTGCAGATTTTTTTTTAAATTGAACTTTTCGATGCTGATTGAATTTTAAGTATTTAATATGAACATAAAACATGTACAGAGGTATACCATAACTAGGATGGATTGACTCTGTGGAGTCGGATTTTAAAATCCTAAAAGTAAAAAACTGGAAAACTCAGGCCAAGAGTAGACTATCCTGGAGGAGTCTCCATCAGAAGGCCTTGGCTCACTCTGAGCTGTCCTGCCAAACATGTTGATGATGATGAATAGGAAAATGGTTCAAAATTGTGTAGGTCATACCGCTGTACTTTATATGCACTTCTGTATTCTCTAAGTTGCAAACACTCTTAAAAATAACCAATTTTGTTTAAGTGTTGGGCTAACTTCAAAAGACTTATAAAACAAACCCATTCTTGTTTATCTCTTCTTAGATAAAAACAAAGTTTTTTATAACTTTTTCTAAGCCAGTACATTATTATTCCACAACAACATGTGTCACATAGGTTTTAAAAAAATAAGCTAATCAGAAAAAGGAACATTAAAACGAGACTTTTAAACATTTATTGTGATTAAATGTAAAGAGCTTATTACGTGTAAAGCCTAAATTTTTATATTCTCTAGATAGTTTGTATATTTATAAAAACTTACTTAGCTAATCAACTTATATAAAAAGTACTTTAAATTAAGTAATTTCAACAAAGGAATTTTTAAACCGTAATTCATCCAAACTCTTCACATTTTATCCCTGATTAATTTTTTTTATTTAGGTTAACGGGGCTGTTGCTATTTATTGATTATTCAACATAAAAAGAGGGAATTTAAATGACCCCAAAATTAAATTACAAAACCCGACGTTGGAGAACTTTAAATCGGAGTTTTATACTTACAACAGATTCTCCTTGAAGTACTTGCTTCCTAATTAGATTTGTATTCGTGTCCTGTGCTTAAAAAATAGATGATTTAGGACCTATGTCCACGGTAAAAAATTCCATGCACTCTTACAATTTTACTTATTTAACTAAATAATAAGTTCATACGGAAATTCTTCTAATGAAAGTGAGACACTTTATCATTCAATGATTTAAAATAATATATCATAATCTGTACTTTGAAAAATTTATCATTTAACGCTAAAAGGACTCGTATCCACTGCGAAGGTTTTCACGCTTATTATTTTCCTTATTTAACTAAAGAATACGTTCATAGGGAAATTCTTCTTATGAAAGTTAGACATTTTATCACTCGATGATTCAAATTATATCTCGTGCCTTGGACTTAAAAAAATGGATAATTTAACGTTAAAACGACTAATGTACACTGCGGAAGTTTCCATGTACGCTTATTCTTTTAATTATTTAATTAAAGAATAAGTTTATAGGGAAATTCGTCTAATAAAAGTGAAAATTTTACCATTCCATGATTCAAATTTAATCCTCGCGTCTAGTACTTTAAAAAAATTAGATCATTTAATTTAAAAGCTCTCAGGTCTGTTAGGCAAGTTTCCGTCTGCACTTATTCTTTTCATTTTTAACTCTATAACAAGTTCGCAAGGAAATGCATCTGATGAACATAACTCCTTTTATAATTCTAGGATTTAGATTTAATTTTGTCATTCTACTTGGATAATCTTATAAGGTAATTCCATTTCAGTGATGTCTTTCGGTTCTAAACTCGAATGGCAGTTCTTAGCTCTTTTATTTGAATGATCTTTTTTAAACGTTTTTGCAAGAAATTCAGATTCATTAAAATAACGAGGTACGCGGGAAAGTCGGAAAGTTGTTACAGAGAGTTTTGGGAAGAAATGTCGCCGAATTGAGTAAGACTGGATTTGTTAATCCAAACTTGTTGAAGTAGTTGTTAGAAAAAGAATAAATGTTAACTCATGACCATGAGTAACATATAATTGAACTAAGATAACGGCGGAGTGTTTTCCTGAAAATAAATTATAACTGTCGAAATTTATTTTGATGTAAATTAATTATTTGAAGATATGGGTGTATTTGAGTGTAGATGAGTTGTCGCATTTAAAAAATAAATTACTTAAGTGTCGAAATTCATTTTTTAATACTCTGGGATAGCAACGATTTTTGCAAAACTAATCTGATGCCTGTAAGTTTATTGCGGTTGGTCCCTTGATTGGTTGGTTGGTTGTTATACATATATTTTCAGGCTTGTGTGCTTGATCACAGAGACCCGCTTATAAACCTTCGTCAAGAAGGACGGACACGACATACACTCACATACAAGACAGATGCTGCCATCTATCGCCACCTCCACAATTTAGACATGTCCCTGAAGGGGAGGGAAATAGTCTCCAGGGACCTGTACCCGTGGTAAACTGCGCAATGACCGACCACAGGACTCTCGGACCCAACAGATTTAACGAGCACGTACTCCGCATATACCCGGTGGGTCTTCAGTGGTACCGGGACTCGATCGCGGGACCTTCCGAACTCGAGACCGAGACGCTGACCACTAGGCTCCCCACAGCCCCTTGCTCCCTTGAACATGCTTCACAGCGCAACCTTTGAATTCTATAAAACCTTCTTTTCCTTTACGTAACATGCATGACACAGAAACTCCTTATCTGGTTGTAAACGGTGCCCCTCCATGAGCTACACAGTGTATCAGTTTTAGAGACTATTTAAAATTGGTATTACTTGCCTGGTGATAACAGTTAAATTTGCTTTCTTCTTTGATTTCGGGTTCGTCCGATATGAGGCACCGCTGCTTCGGGGAGCATTTTTTACCATATCCCAGATCTAAAAGTTTCCTAGATCCATTCGCTTGTGTCGCCAACTTATAGGGGGAATGGCAGCGCTGGACAGGGGGTCTCCAAAGCAAAGTGCATCAGTGTTAATCCTATGGCGAAAAAAATATTTTCTCTGCCACATTTCCCCGGCTGTATTGAATATTTTTACAAGCGGATTTTTTTATGTGATAAATGTAGCTGACTTACAGGTCCCGACCTTCCCACTTTTTGAAATTGGTTCGAATATTTTTTTTTAATTTGCAATAAATAATGTTACACAAAATATTCGAAGCAATTTCAAAAAGTGGGAAGATAGAGACCTATAAGTTATATAAATTTATTATTTAAAAAAAACCGTTTGTAAAAATATTCAATGCAGCCGGAGAAATGTGGCAGAGAAAAGTTTTTTCGCCATTGGATTAACACTGTAGCACTTGAGTTTGAAGACCCGCGGTCTAGCACGCCCATTCCCCCTTAATGATAAAGTCCACCAGACCCTTGATAGGTCTATGGTGTATAGCTCTTCAGTATCGATGATACCTAGAGTACGTAGTCGAGTATGGGCAAAGGCAACTCATTCAAATGTTATGTGATGTGCCGTTTCCTTGTTTTTACGACATTTCCTGCATGGGAGGTCTTGTTGGTAAAGTCCCATCGTATTCTGAAGTAATAGTGCTCTGTATTAAGATAAGTCTACAATTGATTGTATCTTCACCCTTGGGCATCTAAGGTTTGCAGAAGCAAAATTCGCCTAATATTTGATATCAGTAGTTTTCTAAGGAACAATTAGTTTAAAAAATTCAATGTTTACCACTTTTAATGTCATTTACAGTGGTACTACTTTAAGTACACTGCTCAAAAAAATTAGGGGGAGCACTTTGCGTACTTTGGTTTACCCTTTCAGTTCCCACTTTTTATTTTTTTATTCTAAAATCTAATATTTGTGAAATAGATTCATTATGCATCCAGAATGAAATGGTAAAAAACAGGGGGGGGGGGGGGATCTTAATTTTTTAACTGGAATTTAAGAGGATAAAATTGGAATCATAACTTTTGAATAAATTATAACAATAATTTTTTCAAAACTGTAGTTGTTAAAAGAAATTAAAATCAATTTTTAAACATATGAGAATGCTAGCGTGAAGAATTTAGGGTCAATTTATTTCATAAAATTTTTTGGAAGTGAATTTTATTTTATCATGTTTTCCATATTTTTATTTAATTAAAACAAACTTTATATAATTTTTCTAAAGACAGGATTCTTCCATCTAACGATAACTAAGTGCGAGCTCAACTTAGTGAGAGAAAAATCGTAAGCTGATGCTTTCAAATAGAATTATTGGAGGTGAAAGGGTGTAAACCATGCGTTCCCCTAATTGTTTTGAGCAGTGTAGTATCAGTAGTATTAAGCAGTACAGAAGTATCTATTTTACGTTTTGCGGTTGCGAAGACGAAATAATTTTCTTAAAATTCTTCCTAAAAATTGAATATAAAAATATAACTTCCCAAGAACGAAGCACCCCCAATATTTTAAGCCATCCCCGAAAACTCGATGACTCCTTTAAAATCCCCAGCCTTGTCCTCTAATGTGACACTCATTTCGAGATTGGGGGTTTGGGTGTCAAACTGAAGTGTCTCAAAGTGTCATTATTTTTATTTAGGGGACGGGGGAATGACGGAAGGGAAGATAAAATAAGTTCCTTGGGAAACGGTGACTCAAAATGAATTATTTAAAGTGCAGTTGAATGGTGGCGATATAGCGGGGAAGTATGGCTATATAGGGCTAGGAGTACTTAAATGATTGGTTCATTTTTAAAATGTTAAGCTGAGAGGGTTTTTATAAGTGTTCATAAAAATAATTTTAGAAGGGTCTCGCAGCATAAATGGATGTATTTAGAGTTGCGTGTAACATTTTGGGCAGTTTTAACTACTGGTATGTATTATCGGATATACAGTTCCTGGACAAATTATTAGACGCAAGATTTCATGCATCAATGAATGATGAACAAAATACCTTTAGATGGACATTTGTTCCTAAACTTAAGCTATTGAATAGAAAATACTATCTGCTATACTTAATACGTATATCGACATCTTTTTTAATGATATGGCATTCTTTGGTATGTTTTCATCATTACTAAAAATAAATACAGTGCGTCTAATAATTTGTCCAGGGACTGTAATTATTAATTTTTAAGGCGGCTTGGTGGTCTCTTTGATTGATTAAGTTAGTTTCTAGATAAAAACAGTCTCGAAGAAGTTGCATGCGATGTTTTAAGACTTCATTTCACGGACACGGGCAGCTTTTATGGTTAACGGTAAAAAAAAATATGTTTTTTACAGAAAAAACAGTCAGATGGTACCGAAAAAATACCGTATAATTTAACAGAGAAAGTCCGTTGCTTTTACACGAAAGATTTGTAATTTTAATGCAAGTGCTGTATTTTAACTGACCAATTGCAAAGAAAAACTAAACCCAACTTTCCCCGAGGGGAAATTGAACCCCCGGTCTCCTCAGCTAGAGGCGGGGCACTGACTACAATTCTATTGCGAGGAATAGCTGCTGATCCGGACCATCTTTAGTTTAACGATCGTTAATGACGTCAAAATGAGCTATTTCGGCACACACAGAATTTCACAAAAAAAAACTTTTTCTTTAAAAACAATATACTTTCACAGAAAAGAACTGTTTCAAGAAAGTAACATATCTTTCTGTAACTATATGTTTTTGTCGGTAAACGTAGCAGATTTTTTTACAGTGTGACTGATTGGTTAGACGTGTCGATCTATTTTATAACCAATCTGGAACTTTTTTTAATCTGGCCTTATTCACACTGGCCTGGACAGTGTATACATAATCTTTAACAGGATTTCATGCAGTATTTCAACATGCCAAATGTGCATCATCGTCAATTTTATGAATGTGTGTTATTTAACGAAAAACATTTAAAACTTTCTCAACTTTTGTATTGATTTCCCTACTAGGTAATTTGGTATTATTGATTTCTGAAGAAAATTGTCCATTAAACTAAACGGTACTAAAGAAGACCTCATTTAAAATAAATGCATTAAAAGTAACTTCAAATTCCGAAACCAAAGTAAACATATTATCCACAAGTACTTTGTTCAAGTTGTACTTCAAAGTTTAAAAGGCATTTTTAAAGGGAACCAATCAACCTGCAATCACGATCAATCAATTTCTACCGGTATATCAGTATTTTTAGTTAAATAGTTTAGTGATAAAGGTTGTGTGTTCTATACAAAAATATTGTATTAGAATTCCATGCATTAGAATTCAATACATATTTTTTTTTAATATATATATTTTCGAGGTTTTTTTTTTTTGGTCAATAGCCGCATGGATATAATAATCTTCTCGCATTCAATTCCTCTCGCGATAAATCAGTTGTGTTGGAATAACACACAGAAATTGTGTTGAAGGCACAACATACCTGTATTCTTAGGAAAAGTAGTTCCGCATTTGTTTTTAAATTGTTATTTTTACACAGTAATTTGTGTTCCACCTGTGTTGTTTGAATACATTTTTTTGTTTTTTCTGGGTGTTGTAAATAGAGCTGAAATGGCACACTAGATAGTTCGACTCTTGATTGAGTTTACGACAAAAATACAGCATTCGACAACTTTATCATTCGTCTTTTAACAACTTCATGAAACAAATATTAATGCCCAATGCCTACCCGAAACAATTCCTAATACTAACCCTCTAAGGGATTCAGTTGTATAATCCCGTCGCCTGACTGGCAGATTTTCAAGCAACATACATTTTTTTTTTAAATACATAGAATTTATAATTTGATTAATTTTTAAAACTTAAAATATGGAAATATTACTTATAAACATCTGCTATAGAAATATAACTTTAAAGAATTCGGACATTAAATTTCGGTCTAAAATTACAGAAATTTAATTTCCGCCAAAAAACAAAATTTTAATGTCATACAGTTAAAACAAGCTTACAGGTCACTCAATTTACTCATCCTTCAGAAGACTAAAACCTAAAATCCATATAAACATTTATTTATCTCATTCCAATTCTAAAGTTTCCTTCAACCCATCTGGCATCAGTCTCGTTTAATTAGAATGTCCGGGGGGGGGGGGGGGAGAAGAAATGGCGGCCCTTTTAACCAACCCCCCTTCAGGGACCCATTTGTCCAGGTCCAGGGGATGGTTTAATTGGGCACCCCCCACCCTGAAAAATGAGCTCAGGGTTCATTAAAAGGGGGTATAATTCTTCTTGATCGACTCGGATAGTTCGCTTAGGGTTGGAGTTTGTTGAGGATGGAATTTAACAGAGGGATTGTGAGTAGGAGGGATGAGAAATATATAAATTATATAACTATGTATTTGTTTATTAAAAAAAGTTTTATTTTATTTGGTTTACACTGTCGTACGCAATTGTCTATTTGCAGGGCAGGAAAAGAAACATCAATAAAAAGAACATCGAACATACATACAAACAAATACAAAATAAAAAATAGCGAAATGTAAAATTGTTCATTATTAATCATTAATCATGTTCATTGTTAATTATTAATCATGTTCATTGTTTATTATTAATCTTGTTCATTGCTCATTATTTATCATTAATCATGTTCATTGTTCATTATTAATCTTGTTCATTGTTCATTATTTATCATTTATCATGTTCATTGTTCATTATTTATCATTTATCATGTTCATTGTTCATTATTAATCAATAATCATGTTCATAGTTCATTATTAATCATTAATCATGTTCATAGTTCATTATTAATCATTAATCATGTTCATAGTTCATTATTAATCATTAATCATGTTCATTGTTCATTATTAATCACGAATAATTTTATTGCTTATTATTAATAATTAATCATGTTCATAGTTCATTATTAATCATTAATCGTGTTCATAGTTCATCAATTAAATCATAAAAGGGAGTATATTTTTTCTTGATTGAATCGGATTGTTCGTTTAGGGTTAGGATTTGTTGGAGATGGAATTTTACTGAGGGACTGTGTGTAGGATGGATTGAGTGTATATATATAAATTGTTTAAATATGTCTTAAAAGATTAATTTAAAGTAGTTTGATTTGGTATTCAACTGTTTGAATTTCCAATTATTATTTTTCGTGTGCTATCGTGATTTTCTTTGGTGACTACCAATTCAAAGTTTTGCTAAGTGCGCAGCACTTTATCAAAAATTGGGATAAATTTCAAGGGATCAGGAGAAAAATTCAGGGGAATTTCAATTGGGATAAAATTCACAGGATAGGGAATGTTTGAAAAATGCCCATATAGCAAAATCATATCCATTAGAAGTATTTCGTGAAACTCACGGTAGACATTAAAGTGAAATGCAGTGGATATAACAATTGAGAGGATATCCAGCTTATATTTTATTTCCATTGTCGATTTAAAGCAAATTACTTATGGCGTCAATTATTTATTTGGAACACGTAAAAAATCAATTGCACCTTTTGCGATGCGTTTCATATCTCCCACTGCAATTGGTGTTGTATCACGGCCAACTTCAATAACAAGGCCAGGGAAGATTTCCCAAACATGAGCGTAGACGGAATTTTTGACGTCACTGTTCCGATCGAGAAACTAGTTCGGACGTATTCAGAAGCCTAAAAATGTGGTCAGCAGTGCTTTGCATTGCCACGCCACAGGTCGGGGAATCGAATCCCGGATTTGGCGAGGATGACTCATCCTTTCATCCCTTGAGTGGGTTGATAAAATGGGTACCAAGCATGCTTGGGAACTAAACATTAGGGGTTCCGCGTGAGGCTGACCACCTTACCGGGACATATGCCTAGCACCCCAGAGCCCTGGGTCACGAAAGCTGAAATGGGCACGGCAGGCCTTGGCCCACTATTGGGCTGTGCACCGAGGAGTTTTTCAAGACAATAAAAGATCAATCATTTTGAAAATCATCCACATCCAATAGATGAATGGAGCTTTGACTTCTTACATTAAAAATGCATTGTATTGTTGTACTCAGTATTTGCTACATAACCCTTTTAATTTGAAATAAAGTCTGCAACCACTCATCCCAATTGAAGAGCTTAGTGGAAGAACGTGCTAAAAGACATATTTGAAATAATTGAGATTCTGTGTCAATGAACATGTTATTAACTCCTTAAAAGATAAGTTTCCCCTTTTCCATAAACTTAGTTCTGTTCGTTTTTTATCGTTTACAAGTATCTTTTTTAACACATCTAAGTCTAAACTAAAAACTTCAAAGCTCATTTTTAGCTTCCACATCACGTTTATAACGTAAAAAGTGGAAGGTATTATAATCGTTCAGTCCGTCTGTCTGTCCGTCACCCACTTTCATAGCCCAAACTACAAATGCTACGGACAAGTGTGATACGTCAAAAAATTCAGCGCATCGAAATTAAAATACATTGTAAATTTCAGAAAAGAATTCGAATTCAAAGTACTTCAATTATTTAAAAAAAAAACTGCAAAATTGAATGCTCATTTAAAAAACATAGAAAGCAATTTTTATTAGAATTAAATCATCATTGCTATTCGCAACAATCGCTCGAGAAACTTTAATTCTTTTAGACAATAAATTAAAATAAATTTATTTTTGCGACGTCGATCACTTTGAAATGACGTCAAATATGTTTCACTACGAGATACTTTGTATGTTGATATGAAATATTTTCATTTTATTTAAAAGCGAGGAATATTACATATTTATTCTCTGAAATATAAATTAATTTTTGCAAACGATAAGTAATACTTATTGAATTTTCGAAATAAAATAAATGAAACTAGCCAAATTTAGCATGTAAATGTTTAATATAGAATATCAATGCTGTGTTTGTCGCATTTTTACCTGTTTAACACAACTGTTGTGGGGAAGCGGGTGCAGTGACAGATTCTGTTACAAACCTACTTGTTTAGTTTTCACTTTTTTGTCACTTAGCACGTTATTCCACTGAGCTCTTCAAAAATACAGATTGTCTAAAGATTCAAATCGTGGGTCAGAAATGGCCGGCCTTTAAAGCAGCTTGGTCTTCTGGGACGCATTTGTTCAGGAAAGATTTAATTGGGTACTCTGAAAAATGAGATCAGGGTTCGTTAAAGGAGGGAATGGGCTGAATTCTTTATTTTTATTCGAAGGTTCGTTTAGGGTCCGGATGGAACTAACTATGGAGTTTCGTGTATTCAGGAAAATGAATATACAAAGTTGTTGGGAGTTTTTTTTGTTTGTAAAGCCAGTTAATATTATAGAAGGTAGCTTAATTTAAATTTTTTGGATTTAAGCTAATTTCGAATTTCCAAATTACCTTCCCGAAACCCTTATTTGGCAACTATGGAACTGACTATGGAATTTCGTGCATTGCGGATAATGAATATACAAAGGGGTTGGTTTTTTTTGGTTTGTAAAGCCAGTTAAAATTATAGAAGCTATCTTAATGCAAAACTTTATTCAAACTGATTTTAATTTAAAAACAAATGTTGCAGGACCCTCATTTAGTGTTTTTTGGTTCTTAAAAGTTCATGGGGGCTCTCAACTAAGAATGAAATCGAAAATGATTACGAACAATTGTTTGTTTCAAAATAAGTGAGTTAATCTAAGAACTAACTAAGGCCAATGTTAAATATTTTTTGTTGTAAAGCCAGTTAAAATTATAGAAACGAGCTTAATTTCCAATTTTTTGATTCAAACTAATTTTAGTTTTCACAAAAAGTTCCCGAACCCCTTGTTTGAATTTCTATTGTTCTTTCAAAGTTTTGATTGGGGGTTCCAACTATGTATGAAATCGAAAATGAACTGCAACAGTTTTTTCCCACAGACAACTAAAATTATCAAACTAAATTACGATATGGTTTACGTTTGACAATTTAAGTTGTCGATGGAAAAAAATATGCATGATGCAGCCTTTTTTTTCATAAGAGACACACTACCCCACAATTTTTTAAAACCAATTGCTTTAATGAAAAAAACATTGATTGAGTTTAAAATAACTGTGTTTTTGTAAAAGATTTAAGTGTACTTTTATTGCAAGTCGTCAAAGATAACCTTAGGCTCAATTAATTCGAAAATTTCGACATTTTGTTGCAGGGCCATGCATTTTAACGATGCAGGATGGTTCGTGAACATAAAAATTGAGTAAATATGCCTTTGTTTATAAAACAGTTAGGAACTAATGTAGAGAAATTTGAAAAATTCTGATTAGAATTTGTTGGGATTTATAATGAGGCGTAAACTTTTAACGAAAACATTTACATTTCAAAATGTTTATTTTATTCTTTTGCCACTTTCAGAAACTAAATTCATTATTTGAAAAATAATTGACATGTTTCAAGTGACGTAATTCCGGCAGTCTTCATTCCCGGATTTTATTGTGGGTTTATTTGATGATTTTTTCATTGATTTTTCTGTTGACTGCATGTATGCATATTTAAGCAATAAATGTATAGTTAAGCTATTACTGAACTATGATTGGTAATAAAGGCCATCGCACTAGAGCTATTAGTGTTTTGTCTTTATTTTTTCGCCAAATACGTTGCCAAACTCGCCAAATTATTAACTAAAATTCGCCAAATAGGCAATTTCTTTTATAAATAATTTATAAGCTGGTCGGTTGTTCGAAGGTCATTGTGTTAGAGCTGTATAATGGGTCTGGGTAGCTATATCTATTTTCTCGCCAAATATTTCCCAAAACGCGCCAAATGAGCGTAAAAGGTTTTATGTATTTATGAGGGAATTTGATGACATTTATGAGTGCATTTTATAGCGTATTTTTCATTTTGGAATTTTAAGGCAATGAAACGGGATTTTATAATTTATAACGAGCGGAAACAATAAGTTTATGATCCTTAACAGGGTATATGGTACACATATTTAGAATCTATTTGATATTTTTTTATTCCGTGCGAAGAACGGGTATAAGTTTGCTAGTATGTTATAAGTATAAGTTTTCTACCAAAATCTATACAGTATAGATAAATTACTTATGACGGACCCAACGTGTGGGAGTCATATGGAATTTCAAACCCAACAAACACATAAAAAAGCACACAAACTCAGAAAAAACTTGTATAGATAAATTACTTATGACGGACCCAACGTGTGGGAGTCATATGGAATTTAAAACCAAACAAACACATAAAAAACACAAACAAACTCAGAAAAAACTTGTATTGACTTTCAATAAAAAACATGTATATGTTTTCCTTGTCATTATGAGTTGCTGTTGAAACAATACAAAAAGTGTATTGCGAATAATTAATAGTTGCATGGCAATACATTTCACAATAGTAACCATAAAATGTGCTAGAATTTTCCAGAATTTTAAGTTAGAATATGTGGAAATCATTTAGAAATTTAAAGCAGAAAATTATAACTTTTCTAACTTTATTTTTCACTGTAAATACTTAATATAAACAGTCAGATTATTTTGTAACCTTAATATTAATGCAGTTGAAAGAAACAGCAAGTAAAAAAAATGTAGGTCATCGGCTATTGAAGAGTAAACATTAGTCCAGGCTAGAGGTAATTGGACTGATCTCACTGAAAAATTGACCCTGGCTTCATTTAAGGTGTGCATACATTCTTCTTTGGAATTGAGTTGGATCTTTTCGAAAGGTCTTTTAGGGGTTTAGAATATGAATTCTAACCCCCTAAAAGACCTTTCGAATCGACCCAACTGAATTAAATTCTAACCCCCTAAAAGACCTTTCGAATCGACCCAACTGAATTGAATTCTAACCCCCTAAAAGACCTTTCGAATCGACCCAACTGAATTCCAAAGAAGAATGTATGCACACCTTAAAGTCCAGGGAAAGAACCTGTGGCGGCTCGTCCCACAGTCTACCAAAAGTATCCTCAAGATGGAGAGGAGTTATCTCGGTTTATATACTACTACATTCGTTGTTATTTAGAATAGTGGTAGGAACGCAGAGATAAATCTGCGCCCTCTAGCGGAGGATGATATATAGAGGCTGCATGTGTAGTAACCACCACAAACCCATTGATTGACTAGGAATCTCCCCGTGTTTAAGTCTGCTTGACTGCCATTGGCGACAGAAAAACGGATTCATCCTTGGTTCATCTCTCACGGTACAAACGTGGGACTCGTGTCCCGCGTGAATCAGGTTTGCCGTGAGAGAAGAACCATGTGAGAAACTTGTTTCCTTACACAAGTTTAGAGGCTGACTCGCTATCGTCGCCAAAGTAGTCTGATGCAACCAGATATCATGTTGATGAAGGGATTTTCCCTGTACACTTTTATTTCAGGTTTTTTCTTTATAATAGAAAAGGTATTTATTGTGTTGGTGTTAAATTAACGAGTACCAAGATGTATATCTGGTTACATGAGATAATTTGAAATTTTTGACGTTTTTTCTAGCAGAGTTGAGCATTTTGTGGTTGATTTACAAAAAGTATCTGGAAATATACTAACCATTACTATAATCATGTAATATCGAAAATAGATTCCTGTACAATGGCTATATACAAAAGTAATCTGAATTTGTGTTAATATAGAGAATTGTTCCCAAAGGCCTTCAAAAATAGTTTTAAATCAAATCCTTTATCGAAATTTTTGTTACCGATAACAAAACAAATCATATACAAAAAGTTAATGCCCCTTTAAAACAACACCAATCCTTTAAATTTATTATATCCTTTGTCATCACACAGTAGTTTGAATCTAAACAAATTCGTAAAAGTTTATCAAACGACCCAACGTCAGACGAAAACTGGAAATCGCAAAATAATTCCCATCTTCATTATTATAAAAAAAATCTCCAGCGAATAAAGTAATACTTTTTTCCCAAATCGCGTTTTACGAAATATGAATCACAACCCATATCAGCGTAATCCCCTATAACGACAAAACTGCCAAATTATATCAAGAAGACAATAAAACCCAAATCATATAAGTCTCACCCATATTTACCGTACAATTCCTCGCCCCCTAAAAATATAATAAACTTTTTGGAATCAAAAATCTTTAGCCCCCCTGGTATTTGCATAAAGTACGCCTCATTTTTGAGACAGTGCCCCTTTTTCAGAGATATCTGAAGCAGATAGCGTCAGTAATAAATATCAGAAAAAATTAAGGGACGGGTAAGAATAATCTCTGGTTGTATTTTACTTGTTGTCACTAAAGAGATGATAACAAATTATTATTTTTAGACGTAGAAAAGTTGAAATGCCTGTTATAATATCATGATTGAATAATATTAACTAAAAAATATATTTTGGTGTTCTAAGAAATGCTGGTGTTGAGCAAAAATAAAATCCCTTATTATTAAGGTGTCTCTCTTATGGCTTTTAAGCGAATTAATTTCAACCCAATTTTCAAGCAACTTTAATGTTAAGAATGATGGAAGCTAGTTTCTGAACTTAATTTTTGTTTGAAGTTTTAAAAATTAGTGACGCGACTTAGGCATCAATTCGATTCTTACCATAACAGGTTTAAAACCGTTTACATAATTGATGATTATTAATTTCATGATTTTGAATAAAGGGTAAAGTTTGCAAAAAAATACATTGCTATACTATTAAAAAAACTATTATATTACATTGCTATTAAAAAAAGTGCTCGTTGTTGCTTGGTTTTTTTGGGGGATAAAAAAGCCGACGAAATGTTGTTGACCAGTTGTTTGTGGACTTTCTGACAGAAAAATACCAATTTATCCTACTAGGTTATATTTTGCCTTGGGAGGGATCAGCAAATTGACTAAAGTGTAAACAATTTTTCACTGCATGATTTTTTTTTGGAATTAAAAAAAAATATTTTAAAATTATCTTTATGTAGCACAGAGGATAATAAATTACTCATATTTTCTTTAAATTTTGAAATTTAGTAAAATCATAAAATTTTAGAAAAAAATACGTGTGTTGCAGAAAAATTTGATAATCAGGTGATTGGTTCATACTTCTGTATCCCTTAGAGTATTAAACTCTATATCTATTGCTTAAACGAATATTAAAACCAGAAAAAATATCATTTCAATAATGTAAAAATTATATGTATACGACGATTTCGCAAACTAGAAATCCTAGTCTAAAGAAATACCCAAATCAGCAAAAACATATTCCCCCCAAAATAACCTCAAGCCCCCGACCTCCCTTTAAAAAATCACATTTATGAAAACGATATCCGAGAGCAGGGGATTAAAGTGAAGGTCCCATCCGCCAAAATAAATTCCTCTCTTCAGTTCGCGTCAGAGAAAAATTGCTGTATTTACTTAGAGGAGTGAAAGTTGAAGTTGTTGCCCTGCGCCCCTGATTGCTTTTAGGGCCCCGCTGCGGAACGGGCCCGGCGTAATGTCCTTCGCGGAGCCGGCATTACTCATTGCAGGGGCGGAGGTTGACAAAGCTGGAATTGTCATGTTTAAAGAGCACATGAGATAAACCCCCTTCATCGACTTTGAATTCGTCCGTATTGGGGTCTGCTTGGCGAAAGTCACGATCGGAAACCGATTTCTCCCTTGGTTCAAGCATCAGACTATTGTCTGGCGTGAATGTCGATCATTTAGATCGTAAACCCGCGCGCCACGTGATAAGAACCAAGGCTAAACTAGTTTCTTCACACCAGTTTAGGAGATGACTCGCTATCTTATCCAAGCAGACCTGATGCAGACACATTCCCATAGTCTAATGAAGGTATTCTTTCCCTGTACTCTTCATGTTTCGAGAGATCTTGGATCCCAGTCGATAAGGTGCTTCCCTTACATTAGGAAGGTCCCAGGTTGAAGTTCGGGCATCCTCTAATTAAAATGCTGGCAAATAAACGGTCAGTGCAGCCAAAAGTCCAACGAATAATACCCCGTGTAGAGGGAGTGGTTTTTAATTATGCTTCAAAATCCCGTTGCCGCGTACAATGCCGACCTTGTAATCCAAATTAACCGATATCGTTATTTTGGTGTATCGATAATTGACAGATTGTTAATGGTGTGTTAATTTAGGTTTTTTAGGTTTTAGTTTAAATTATCGTCGCACTAGAGCTACACGAGGGGTATTTTCGACGGACGTCGTATTTTAGAACCACAGTCAAGTGACGAGCCGACGCCTGAGTAGGCACCCAACGCAACCGTTAAGGGCGACATCGTACGCAGCGTTGGGACTTTGGAGCATATTTAACGTGCACCCTCTCTACACGGGGTATTATTCGTCGGACATTTTTGGCTGCACGGGCCGTTTATAGGTCTGCAGTTATTTTGGCGATGGCCGGACCCGAACCTGGGACCTTTTTCTTGCTAGGTGAAAGCCAAACCGACTGGGCTCCCCTGCCCCAATGGTGTGTTAATAAAAAACAAACTTTGAATTTGCTCGAACTGGAGCAAATCACCCTCTCTCAAAATTTACTCTAGTACATTTGTGTATCTCTAAACTTACAAAATTATATTAAATCATTGGATACCTTTTTGTCAAACTCTCAAAGACACTTGGTGGTGTGATTTAGTGAGTGGGAGACCTTTTTAAAGGTATGCCGATGGGTTCCGTGTGTAAATGAGAGGAAGGTTTACTTTATTTCGGGGCTGAGTGTTTGAGATTGGTTTTTTAGATGAATAAAGGGTAACACAATAAGTATTTGTTTATTTGTATAATTATTGTAGACAAAATCCTTTCTTAATACATTGTTATATTCAATAGGGTACTTGACTGTATCTCTAAAATTCGTTCTAATATTACATTAATTATAGTTTGGACCCAAAATTAACAAACGTATATATTTTTTTGCAACATAAATATTTAAATAATTCATAAAAATCATTTTAAAATGGCTTTTTTTTCATCGGTACCTCACGTGATCACAAACACGTCGATTTGGCTGACGTCACTAGTATATATAAACAAACCGGTGTGTGTTTTTTTTGCTTCCAATTAAACTGGATTTAATCTAATTTACTATTAAAATAAGAATTATATAGATAATGGAAGGAGGTTTTACGGAAGTGGAGAGTTCAAATTTGCTTAAAGTAGATTTCAAAATTGTGTTTCAAAGTTTGTTGATAGTTACTATTTACGTTATAGATACCACGTGACATCCACAAAGCGTTTTCGGGCGTAAATTTTCGTCCTAATTTTAAATTCATTTTTCTGCCTTTTTATGGGGTATTTGAAAAAAAGAAAAAATACGGTTCTAATATTTTTGGCATAACAATATTTTAAGCCAATAAACATTTTTTAGTCAAATACTCTATTCAACGTTATTAGTATTACACTCAACAACACCGGGTATATATAATGCTAGCAAATTATAAATGTCTTGCACGTTAGTTGGAGTATTGATAATGTTGAGTATTGGTTAAAAAATGAACAGAAATGTAAATAGTAATCCATTTTAATTTAACCAAAAAATAATCTATACAAAGTAGGTAATTAAGGGCTAATCACGAAAAATAACTAAGCTATCAATCCAAATTCAAAATAATCAAAGGGGGCACCCGGGTTTGACCAGGGGCCTCTCGATCTGCAGTCGAATGCTCTACCACTGAGCTATACCCCCGATATCTTCCGTGATGACTTAAAGCTAGCATTTAAACGATAACCATACATAGATAAAGTCTGTGAAATATTTTTATCAATAAATTTGGTGAATCATCCATCTACATAGCAGGTAGGTAGGTACATATTATCCAGCTTGTGTGCTGATCAGAGACCCTTATAAGCCTTCGTCAAGTAAGACAGACACAGAAAGATTTTTACTGTCACAGAGAAGGAAAAGTACCCCAGGGCGAAGGCGGAATCGAACCGCACCTTACAGCGCGCAGATGCTAGCCATCTACATACATCTCGCGAAAGTGTTGTACTATTGATAAATTGTTGTTGAGTTTTGGTGCTTCGATTAATTTGAAGAAGATTGGTTGGTTGGTTGGTGGACATATATTTTCAGGCTTGTGTGCTTGGTCACAAAGACCTGCTTATAAACCATCGACAAGAAGGACGGACACGACATATACACACATATAAGACAGATGCTTCCATCTATCACCATCTCCACAATTTAGACATGTCCCTGAAGGGGAGGGAAATAGTCTCCAGGGACCTGTACCCGTGGAAAACTGCGCAACGACCGCCCACAGGACTTTCAGACCCAACAGATTTAACAAGCACGTACTCCGCATATACTCGACAAACACAAACATCCATGCCTTACCGGGATTCGAGCCCGAACCCAGAGGCTCCAAAGGCTAGCTCCTTAACCGTTGCGCCGCCGCGCGCTGGGTCGGCTTAATTTGAAGAATATTTGTATAGAAAACATTCCGCCGTCGGCATATTTTCTGTCTTAATTGCAAATCTTTAGCACAGCTACGAAAGCTTCGCAATTTTTACCCGACAAAAGTGTCAACATCATCATTATTACTATTAGATTATTATTATTGTTATCATTGTCAATACTAATAATTTTTGACATGATGTTTACACCTCAATTTGAAACAATCTTTGTGAACAATTTGTAATAAGCTTCAGACCCAAGGATTGCTTTTTATTTTGAACACTAAAAATTACAGATATACATTTCAAAATTGCTTCAAAAAATATCAAGCAATAAAAGACAAGGCAACCGTTGATCAGTTTTATCTGGGCTTACACAGCTCATTTCCTGTTTCAAAATATAGTAATCAATAGAAGAAAAAAATATTTTTTTCTATTTTTTAATGGAAAAGGATTTACTAAGTCTCCGTAATAGTTTTCATGTCGACTCTTGGATTATAAAAATAGTTATTTTATGATTACCTGTTATATAAAACATATTAAACTAATCCCAACTCCTGTTGAATTTCGGTAAACAAATAAAAATTATCTAGAAACATTATAAAAAAACAGCGTTAAATTAAATCTTTTCTTAGATTAGTATGTAACCGAGATCAGTACATGAGGCCTAAAAATTTAAAATTTTCTTGTTATAAATGTTGTAAACTAGTATATACCCTTTAATATTTTAACTAATAATCTTTTATGTTATACAAAAAAGAAAGTAAACAAATTTGTTTTAGTTTTAGTTTGAATTATCGTCGCACTAGAGCTACACGAGGGCTATTGGCGACGGGCGTCGTATTTTAGAACCACAGTCAGGTGACGAGCCGACACCTGAGTAGGCACCCAACGCAACCGTTAAGGGCGACATCGTATGCAGCATTGGGACTTTGGAGCATATTTAACGTGCACTCCCTGTACACGGGGTATTATTCGTCGGACAGTTTTGGCTGCACGGACCGTTTTATAGGTCGGCAGCTATTTTTGGCGATGAAACCAATTTGTATTTTTTAAAGTTTGGGTTGAAGTTCGTCATATTAAAAATTTATTGTTTAAGCGGTATGGCAACAAGATCTTGATTCTGGTAAACGCCCGGATGATCGCTTTTGGATTAGAGGGCAGTTGTTTGGGGCTAAAATCTCCGGTGATAAAGAAGCGTTCGTCAACTATAGTTAAACTCATAATTTCCTTGCACAGAAGTCCCGACCATGGGCGGAGCTATAAAATGCGCGGATCAATCAGATAAAGACAAAATAAAACGGATGAAATTTTCTCTTCGTCTGATTGCTCCGCGCCTTTTATAGCTCCGCCCATGGTCAGGGCTTCTGTGCAAGGAAACTATGAGTTTAACTATATCCAAAGCTACTTGTTTTCGTCACTCAATACGTACTAAAATAAGTAAGTATTGAGAGGCTTTAGTGATAACCCATATATAAGCCACTAAGATGAACTGCAGTAACCACAACATTGAAGTAAACCTTTTTTGCTCTGAAATAATCAGTGTTGCAGTACACTTTCTAATAGGTTAGAGTCATTGAGTGCTTGCAACACTAGTCTGAGTCACTAGATACTGGAGTTGACCTGCATACGGTAGCATTACATCTTCTGTATCAAAGGGTTATCCATCCGTGTAGAGAATACATCCTCATACATATTTCATCTGTATTAACACTCACTTACTTTTACTTATCCCTCTTGCACTCTATCGCTGGAGCATAGGGCCTCCGTCAGGTTCTTCCATCTCACTCTGTTGGTGGCTGCGGCCAGATGTTTCGCCTCCCGCCATGTTGTCCCCACCTCTTTCAGTTCGTTTTCGACAGTTCGCCTCCAAGTGTTTATTGGTCTTCCCCTCTTTCGGTGTCCGGTTGGAGGGATTCCAATCAAAAGCATGTCTTGTCTTGAATTTTTAATTTTTTCGCAATACATGCTCAATCCAACGCCACTTTCTTTTCTTAATTTCGTATTCTATTGGTATCTGCTTTGCTCTCCTTAGAAGCTCTTTATTATCAATTTTATGGTACCACTTTATGTCACGAATCCTTCTTAGGCACTTGTTAACACTCACTAACACTCTTCATTTCTTTTATAAGAAATTATCTTTTGGATAAATGAAAATAAAAGTTAATCTTGTAAAGGTGGATGAACGAATGTTACACAATTGAAGAGCTTAGTGGAAGAACGTGCTAAGTGACAAAAAGGTGAAAACGAGAAAAAAAGCTTTAAAGTTTTTCGTTTGCACTCAGATCTGTTGTAAACGGTTCTTGCAAACGGTAAAAAAATATACTTAACTTTAAGTTTATGAAAAAAGGGAATGCTTCTATCTTTAAGGATGGGATAATACGTTCATTGACACAGAAATCTCAATTTTTTCAAAAATGTCACTTAGCACGTTCTTCCACTAAGCTCTTCAATTGTACTGTGTATTTATCGTCTGTATTGACTTAGACTGCGACAATAGCTTTACTGAATACATGCATGGAAGTGTCAACTGCTTCGTAATTATTTATTCAATGTTGACACAGCTTACTCTGTGAGTTGTTACTACTAAAGATATATTCTTTATGACTTATGACTTGAGTGGGGTGGCCCGTCAGGGCCAAGCACCGCGACCACTGGTCTATTGTACTAACCCCATCGTTTAACCTTGAAGCAGGCCGATTGCTGAAATAAACTTCAGAATATCCCTGATTGATAAGTTATCAACCTCCCAGGCATCGATACAATGGTACCCAAGATACTCAAATCTTTGTGCAGAGTAGTTGTCACATTCGCAGAGAACGTGAAACGAACTTTCCTCAACCTGTTGACAAGCCCTACAGAGAGGGTCATCTTTCACACCCATTATACTCAGATGTCTATTGAGAGCACAGTGACCTGTTAATAAACCAATAGCTGCACGAATCTCTTTCCTGCTAAGGCTAAGTAACTCATTGGCTCTCCGCCATGGAGCACTCTGATTAAGCTCCCTAGCCTGCCTTTGATCGGCTGCCATTTGCCAATTTGTAAAATTATAGGCCTGGAACAGCCGTCTAATGGTCTTTCTAACAGAATTATGTGGAAGACCTAGCACGGGCTCAGGCCCTATGAAAGCGGTCTTAGATCCCGCTTTTGCCAAAATATCAGCTGTTTCGTTTCCTTCAATCCCCCTGTGCCCGGGTACCCAAAATAAGGACACTTTATTAAGGCGAGCCAAACTTAAGAGGGACAGGTGACATTCCCATACAATGCTAGAAGAGAAACATTGTTTGGACAGTGCAAGCAATGCTGCCTGACTGTCTGAAAAGATCCTAATCTTTTGGTCCCTAACATTCCTGTCAAGACAGTTGAGTGCACAGGCTAGAATAGCGACAATTTCAGCCTGGTACACTGTGGCAAGGTTCCCAAGAGAGAAAGAAATCTTTGTGTTATTAGAGACACAATAGGCCCCAGCGCCTGTTCCTGAGGACGTTTTAGACCCGTCTGTGAACCAGACCTCATTAGCACTCTTAGTGTTAATCTGGCAGCTATAGACCATATTCTTTAGAAAGGTAATGAATGGTTTTCGTTTCCACTATATAGTTCGTGTATGCTTGGAATTAAATATTGTGAAGATATCATGTACATAATTCCAGAATATAAAGATAACTTTAAATGCGATTTAATAGTACATATATAATTTCCGATGAAGATGGTAGGATATTCTTAAAAAAAATAATCTTCATTTATAACTTTGTTTATTTTGTAAATATTTTAAATAGTAAAATATTGGTTGTACTGGCACTTTCATGGATATACAGGGTGTCCGTAAAAGAATGTCAGAGTTTTAATGGTATATTACAGGAGTTTATTTTATACTAAATATAACAAATCATACATGATATTGAAGGAAAACTAACCTAGTTTTTCCTATAAGTGCTCAGTGTGTGCGCCTTTAGTGATACGGCACCATCTAAACGAAAATGCAATTCTCCCCAAACTGTCTGTAGCCTAGCAAGTCCGGAGTAATGGAAGCAACAGACTGTGCAATTCTACCTTTCAAGGTTGGTAAATCGTGGGGTAGGGGTGGAACGTAGACCCGATCTTTTACGAAGCCCCAAAGGACGAAATCACAAGGCGTGATGTCAGGTCACAATTTAAAATTCGGACATTCTTTTACGGACACCCTGTATATTCTGGGGAAAAATAACGACACTGAATAAAAGTATTGTAAGGATGCGAAGAGGTGGGGAGCTACCCGTTTCGAGAAATATGATGTAAGAAGTGCTTTGAATTTTAAATTAATAACTAATGACTCATTCCAAACTATTATGCTATGGGAAGTTTAAAAATTTATTTATATATTCTGCTACTATGCGATACTCTTTTTTCTTGAAAAGATACAGTATGCAATATACGTTGTATTTTATTTATTATTCAAGCCACATTGATTTTTTTATTAAACAAAGAAAGATACAGCATGCACCAAGGCATGAGCCACATAACATGCATTTCCTGCAGGTTAGGTACAAACAATATGAATACACAATATGGTACAAACAATGTGAACAAACGGTACAGACAATATGATAAAGGAGATGGTAAGAGTAAATACAAAATTTTCGAAAAAAGGAGGGAGGGGGGGGGGGGGGGTGGATACGTTTTAAATAATGGAATGGAAAACTGGTAAAAGCGGGCAAACATTGAGGTTGGAAAAATTAAAATAGTTTGGAACCCACGGCTTCCCACTAGTTGTGAATAACTTTTCAAGAGCAAAGTTCAAATCTAGTAGAGTCTAGTAATGGGAAACTGATAAGTAGATAATCTACTGTCTGAGTTAGAGTTTAATTACGAGGACATAAAAGGCAGAGTTTATGTGATTAAATCTGCAGTGATACTCATTTGTTCTGGCGTGACCACAAGGAATTTGTGTATGCTTAAAGGAATGATCAAATATAAAATTCAGTCTATCAGCCAAAAAGAGAAAAAAAATTAAACTGCCCCTTTCTGTGTTGAAGACCAATCAGTCTGTCACAAGTCTTGAGATGTTGCTGTATTTTAATAACAAGTAGGTTTGTAACAGAATATGTCACTTAACCCGCTTCTACACAACAGTTGTGTTTAACAGGTAAAAAGGCGCCAAACACAGCATTAATTCTATATTAAACATTTACATGCTAAATATGGCTAGTTTCATTTATTTTATTTCGAAAATTCAATAATTATTACTTATCGTTTGCAAAAAGCAATTTATATTTCAAAGAATAAATATGTAATATTCCTAGCTTTTAAATAGAATGAAAATATTTCATATCAACGTGCAAAGAATCTCGTAGTGAAATATATTTTACGTCGTTTCAAACTGATCGATGTCGCAAAAACAAATTTATTTTAATTTATTGTCTAAAAGAATTAAAGTTTCTCGAGCGATTGTTGCGAATGGCAATGGTGATTTAATGGCTTCCTATGCTTTTTAAATGAGCATTCAATTTTGCAGTTTTTTTAAATAATTGAAGTACTTCGAATTCAAATTCTTTTCTAAAATTTTCAATGTATTCTAATTTTGATGCGCTGATTTTTTTTTTGACTTATCGCACTTGTAGTTTGGGCTATGAAAGTGGGTGACGGACGAACGGACAGACAGAAAGACGGACTGAACGATTATAATACCTTCCACTTTTTACATTATAAACGTAGTGTGGAAGCTAAAAGACATCAGCGGAACTTTGTTGAGGCTACATTGATTGTGAACTACAAACTTTTCTATTCTATATTGTAAACATACATACGCTCAAGTCCTGGTATTATTAAGTTATATGTTCCAGTCTAGTTGATTAAAACTGGCAGCCAAGTATAAAATATTCGAGTTTTATTGTGCTGAAACTTTCCAATATATACTTTTCACTTCGCCCAGCGAAGTGTTCCTCAAACACTAACTTTCCCCTGTTTCGGCTTAAAGGAGAGAAAATTTCCGCTATTTATCGAACAAAACAATAAAACGACGCTAAACTCTGCCAAACATCCAAAAACCCGGTCACCCGAAAACAGTCGCCCTACGTCATTACGCTACGTCAGTCGCCCCACGTCATTAACACTTCACGTCACAATCCTTTCACGCGCCATTCGCCTTTTAAAATTCCCCGTAAAACGTTGCCGATAATTAAGACGATTTATCACCAAAGGAAAAATATCGCCAATTTCATTTCTCATCGCCTTCTCATGGCGCGATAAAGGCCATTCAGGAATGGGCGGTTGAGCATTAAGGTTGGCGCTTGGCGAGTGAATTGGCATGGTTGTTGGCTGGCTTGTCGTAGCGTCGCCAAAAAGATAAAAAAAAATGCCAAATATTAATAATGGAAGACGTCTGTTTATTAACATTAACAATGTAACAATGTGTGTAAATATTAATCCTGGACAATAAATATAATGTGATCCTGGTCACTATCGAGGAATGAAAATCCTGATAGATGACAATAGAACTTACCGTCTCTACAGTAACTGCGATAATATTCCACTAACACCTAAACATATTTTTGTCTGCCCCACCTTTTTAAGAACCTTGGCTCAGCTTGGGGAATCCCCCCCCCCTCCCCCCTCTGACAGTAATCCGTACTCCAACAACATCAAGGACATTGCCGGCTGTGTTTTGAACACTCATAGATACCTATAGTTCTCCCCACGGACACGGCACCAACCAACCAACAATGTATGTAATGAATAAGTATGGTTATCTGTATAAGGGAAAAATAATATTCATCAATATCATAGTAAATATCAATATTAGTAAGCCTCAATACCAAAACAAATATTACACTATAAAAAAAACTATACTAATGGGTAATTCCATGTCACTCTAGTGGCAACACTGGCCCATTTGCCCTACCAATCTAATACTTTAACTATGATATATCTGGATATTCCACTCTTTTTTTTTCATTTAATGTCAAAAGTTGTAGTGCTGATCACTCTTTACAGTCTTTACACAGGAATTTTTACAGGAATTTTGCATGGAATTAGCCTAATGAGTTTCACAATGATTTGTTCCTCATAAGTCAATGCAGTGATTTAAAAAGTGCGGAAAAAAGCATGTGATTTTTAATCCTCTAGTGAATAATGTTCTCTTCAGGTAACATACAATTTATACCCCTTCAATGGCTTTAAAATATTGTTGATGTTCGGCAATTTTTACAATTTGTGTTCTACTGGAATCTATATTGATGTTTTAGTATAAAAAATTTAACTATTTAAAGGGATAAAAAATTATGTAGCATACAATCAAAAGGATACAACTTCCTAAAATTTAATGCACCGTCCTCTATGGCAATGTCAATGCTTTAAAAAATTATATAATTAAGTTCCAGAACAAAAGAATTTTTTAAAAACAATATTTTTCCCGCAATGTATGTTAATCAAATATCAAAATATATAATTTGGGAGTGAAAGAAAGAAAAATAGTGCATTATAGGGTTAAGTTATATGCTAAATAATATTGAGCTCATTTGAAATATAAAGCTTGAAAAAATATGATAGTAAAATTTCCGGTTTGAAAGAACGCTCGTCTTAAAGCAGTGATCTAACTCCCCTTAACCTACGGGACTACATACCAAGCATTCAAGGATTCAGCAAACAGCTTGTGGCGGTTACCACACGCACACAACCTCAATCAATCATCCACTCGCTAGGGTTTCGCGGATTTACCTCCATTCCTACCAGTATTCTGAATAACATCGACAATAGTAGTATATAAACCGATGTAACTCAACTCCACTTTGAGGATCCTTTTGGTAGACTGGGGGTTACTTCCACGGTTGCTGCTAATGCACTCAACGCTGCACGCAACTCAACCCAACGGTGACACACAACAAGATGATAATCCTGGATCCCTTTTTAATTTCACCAATCCATCTGTACGGCGCCAAATTCTGCCCCATCCAGAAATGGGCAACTATACATTAAGATCCAGCAGTCGGCCTCTTGGAATGGCTCTCCCTTTTCCTCTCCTTTATTGCTCATTGGGATCCCGAATTTGTGATCATACTTGTACTTTATATTTGACAGCTTAGCAGATAGCCTAAACACTCAATCTCTACTGTGCCGCTGCAAGGAAGAAGACCTTATCTATAACTTTTGCGTTGAGGAGTTGTTAGCCATTAATACACATAAAAAGAGATAAAATATCTCATTTTGAAATTTAATAAACGCAACTACATTATAACTTTGTCAATATTATTTTTTTTATTTTACCTTTAGTGCTTAATGAAACGATTTTTCTTCACACACACAGTTCCAAGGATCCCCCCTTTTAATTTCACCAATCCAGCTATACGGCGCCAAATTCTGTCCCATCAGAAATGGGCAACTAGACATTAAGATCCAGCAGTCGGCCTCTTGGAATGGCTCTCCCTTTTCCTTTCCTTTATTGCTCATTGGGATCCCGAATCGGGGCTTTTCCAGGATTAATTCCGGGATAAATGCCCGGGTAAAATGCCGTCACGTTGGGTTTTATGTGTCCCTTCTCCTCCAAGATGAAAGGGCAGAGAGAGGGTCTGAGATAAGGGTAGTTGGTGTCTTAAGGATGTGGAGGAAGGAATGGGTTGGTCTGTAATTTGTGTTCTTGTACGCAGCAGTCGTGGGATTAGATGAATGTGTACTATTAAACTCCTCGGCGCAACAGCCCATTACTAGGCCAAGGCCTGCCGTGTCATTTCAGCTTTCGTGACCTAGGGCTCTGGGGTACTACGCATATGTCCCGGTAAGGTGGTCAGCCTCACGCGGAACCCCCAGTGTTTAGTTCCCAATCATGTTTGGTACCCATTTTACCGACCTACTCAAGGGATGAAAGGGTGGGTCAACCTCGCCCAATCCGGGATTCGATCCCCGGACCTGTGGCGTGGCAATGCGAAGCACTATCACTAAGCCACTGGGCTCTAATGTGTACTATTGGTTAGGTTAATTGCAGTGTATTAAAAAAATGGACTGTTGTTGTAAGCAGTCAAAAACTACGACCTACAAGAAAGTATACAAAAAAAATACTATTTCAAGACCTAAATGATACAATTCATTATACTGAATACTGCACTTTACTCGCCCACTAGAGTATATTTAGGTATCTTTGAAGTCGAATACTGTAAAATCAGTTCATTAAAGGTCTGGTGTTTAACACTCATATCCAGGCTCTGTATCCAGGTCTGCTAGTAAGTCAGAAACAAATACCTAAATATCTCAAATTTAAGCTGATAATGTTTTTAAAATTCGACATCAAAAGCCTAAACACCCACTCTCTAAAGGAGATGTTGAAAAGGGTGGTACATAAGGATTAAACAATATTTTAAGCTAAATTGCATCCTCAAACCATGGGCTTAAGCCTGCGTAGGAGATATCTTTAGCATTCTCTTTTATATTTATTTTGTTTACTTACCAATCTTTCAATGTTCAAAAATCAATTCTCTGGTTTAACAAAAATAATCAATCATGATAAGGGTCAACCCTGTCATGCTCTTTTAAAATAAGATCATTTGAATATTTGAGAAATCCGTTGAAATTACATATTATTAAAAACGAAATCTTTAAGCCCTTAAAGATTTGTTTTTCTCAATTATCTAAACACAATCAAACATTTTTGTATTTTTTTGTATTTTATTTATTATTATTTTAAGTAATTTCTAAGAGAAATATTTTCTAAGTAAAACACTATGAACATCTTCCAAACTAAAACAAATTTTAAAAAAATAATAATAAGCCTTTTTAAATACTTGACAACACATTTAATCCTACCCATTCGAAAATACCAAACACATCAAAACACTGTTTCCTTGAAAGATACGAGTACCATTTGTAATCCCTATTCTGGTAATGACCTAGTGGGTAGATTCCGTTGGAGTTCCTCTTTTGGTACGATTGCCACCCGTTGGATTGCCGCCGTAAATGAAAAATAAAATGTAAAGGGCTCTCCCGTGACCTTTTCTTATTGCCAGAAGTTTCTGTAATTATCAGGAACTTGAAGAAATGGTTTAAGAAGAGTGAACCTGGGGATCTTTTAAATATATTTCAATGGCTTTATTAGCATTAGTAATTTGTAGCCTACTTTCAATATTTTTTAATTCGAAATTTCTAAAAAATGGAAAGTATGTATCATTAGTATCCTGTCTGCAACCACTTTTAATTTCCATTTTAACCAAAAATTATAATTTGTTTTTGCTAAAAAGATATGTCATCAAAATCTATGTGTTTTAAGATTAATTCATCATGAAAGTAGTCAATTTTATTTTTTCAAAACTTCTTGTTTTAATAAAAAGTATGCGTTGATATACATTTACAAAAGAAGTTATATTTGTATAAATTTACCTCAATTTAGTAAATTGGAAAAATAAAAAAAATATTCATATTTCTAAAAATAACCAAAAAAGATTTAGGCGTCTTATAAATATTGATACTCAAAGCATGCATATTAGTTTTTAATGTTACTATAACAATTAAAAAATTTATACTACCATAAACTAAATAATTTCTGCTAACAATTTGCAAACAAATATTTTTAAAATATCCAATTGAACAGTATTGATTTTAACACGTTGTTGTATGTTAGGATTCGATCAGCACGGTTAGGTCAGTTTCGAGAGAACCGCTTTCATTTCTCCAATTAACTGTTTTGAAAAAGCCACTGTAATATTACTCTATTTAATCGGTAAATTCGTCCAAATATTTCCAAAAAGGTTTAATTTTGTTTTTAATTTGGATATAAATGAAAAAATTTCAATTTTTTATACATGAATACAGTTTAAAAAAAATGCCTAAAAAATAAACTTTTATCAAATTAGCAACGATAGGCAAGAAAATTTGCGACGTGAAAGTAAGATATATTGTTAAGTTTATCTAAGTAAACAATAAGACTAATGAAAAACATAGCCGTGCAAAGTTTATGTGGGTCAAATTAAATTGTACGAAAAATGAATTTAAAACAAGTAGGTTTGTAACAGAATCTGTCACTTAACCCGCTTCCACATAACAGTTGTGTTTTACAAGTCAAAAGGCGACAAACACAGCATTGATATTCTATATTAAACATTTACATACTAAATTTGGCTAGTTTTATTTATTTTATTTCGAAAATTCAATAATTATTACTTATCGTTTGCAAAAATTAATTTATATTTCAAAGAATAAATATGTAATATTCCTCGCTTTTAAATAGAATGAAAACATTTCATATCAACGTACAAAGAATCTCGTAGTGAAATATATTTGACGTCATTTCAAACTGATCGATGTCGAAAAATATATTTATTTTAATTTATTGTTTAAAGTATTAAAGTTTCTCGAGCGATTGTTGCGAATGTGATTAAATTCTAATAAAAATGGCTTCCTATGCTTTTTAAATGAGCATTGAATTTTGCAGTTTTTTAAATAATTGAAGTACTTCGAATTCGATTTTTTTTCTGAAATTTTCAATGTATTCTAATTTCGATGCGCTAAATTTTTTGATGTATCACACTTGTCCGTAGCATTTGTAGTTTGAGCTATGAAAGTGGGTGACGGACAGACAGACAGACGGACTGAACGATTATAATACCTTCCACTTTTTACGCTATAAACGTAGTGTGGAAGCTAAAACTTAACATTAACGTGTGTTTTTTCGGAAATGAAGGAGTTAATGGTGTGCACAAAGTCGTCGTTAATGGATTAAACAATCATAGCCTTAAGTCGTCCATATTTATATTACCTAATTATAAAAAATATATATATTTATCTACAAAAAAGTACTTTTCTGCAACCTAAAATACTTTTTACAGGTTAACAAAAACAAAGCCGGAATTGATTGTAAAAATCATATCATAAATGTCATAACTTCAGCACTAGCTCATTAACCATTAAACATTTGTGGTTTCAGTCATCTTCCGCTTACAAAATGAAAGGAACTAGCTGACAATAAATAAATGCTTTAAAAAGATATGATGAAATGGTTATTAGGAATTATTTTTTATGTTATTCCTTACGGGAATACACCTTCATTAGCAAGATATCGATAAAAAAAATGTCATTCATGAGAGGCTAGAATAATGTAGAGATGCTGATGGGTGGTAACCAATGTCACAAATGGGTTACCAAGTGAAGCGATGCTCGCTTATATTATCCGCCCAAACACAAGCTTGGCTAACTTTTTGGCGATACTTGTACTTAATAAATAATAATTGATTTTTAGTGTTCGAAATGAAATATTAAAATTTTGTATTGAATAAATTCTTGTAAAATTTTTTAAAAAATACAACTGTGTAAGTAGTCATAATGCGAGTTTTATGGTAGATAGTTCTTGAAGATTTCATTTATGCGTTTTGCTACCCTTGTCGTAAAATGCACGTATACCACTTTATTTGGGTGCATAAAATTGACATGGCGACTTTCATATGGCTTAATTTTTAATTTATAATAATATATGCACATCACTATTCCTTCATAGCTCAAACACACTTGCTATATTTTTCTAACTTGTTTGCCAAAAATTTAAAAATAACCACATTGTTGTCCGTATGAAAGGAAATATTAAAGCCTGGTACTGATCAATTGCTGCAGTTTACAACTTCAAAACAATATAATAATATTTATTTAAATAATCAATTTAAATGAACAAAAATGTTGACTTTTTAAATTGTAATTACGTAAAGATTGCGATTTGTTTCGCTTGTTACGATTTGGCGCCATTCAAACGGCGTCACTATTTTTTATTGCTAAACATCTTTCGTTATAACCTTCATATCCTAACCCATCATAACTATAAAAAATAAAAAACAAATCCTCTTCCAAATGTACAAACCCTAATAACCTATTGGAATAAATTTAGTTTTTGCACAGGGTAATTTCGTCTTAATAATGGCCACCCCTCTAAAAAACATAAGTTCATAATTTTTTTTGGTACACGGTACAATGTCATTTTCGTCAAAAAAAATAGTTTTAGTATACAGTTAAAAAGTATTTTTTTAATCATCTTAGAAGAGACAAAAAATGTAGTCTAATTTTACTGCTTTTTTTTACTCATGAAAGAGAATTAAAAAAAAGATTTAATTACATTTTTTTTTTCAAAAATAAAGACTATTTTTTTTACCTTACACTAAGTAAATTTTTTCTTAGATACTTATCTTAAGATAATGCTTTGGCATAAACATAAAAAAGTAATGGATTTTTATCACTTTTTTTATCTTCACGGTTTTGTAACACAACTTTTAGTCGATTTTTTATAGAAAAAATTACCGATTTTTTATTAAAATCATGTCACCCTCGTTAAAAGCTGTCTTATTTTTTATGGTCATCTCCAATACAATGATTAATTCTTTATCGAAGAGCGCATAAAATAAGATAATAATTTCCCTACTTTATTATTATTATCCTTAAAAAAAGTATGAAAGTTTACCGAAAAAAATATTAACTTCAGTTAAGAATATATTGCTATCCTATATATTTATGTGCAGTGCAATTATTATAAAACTGAAAGCTAAAATTATATATTTTTTACATCGCCTAATACACTAAGTCTCTTATATTATTAAGTTTGTGTTTTTAGATAACTTTTACTCTAAAAATTATAGCCGTAGTTTGATGAGTTGACAATGTAAAAGCTTTTCTATCGTTTTCCAAGAGCTTATATTTAAGCTTGACTGATTTTTCTTCCATTAGTAAAGATTGGTGCATTTTAAATTCTACTTTATTTAGCCTTTGCATTGATTATTAATTTTTACTTCTTCTAAGATTTTTTTTATATTTTTAAATAACGTTGCATATAATTCTGAAAAGTTAATAATTTCTGTGTTTAAATCTCGTTTTAAGTTTAACCATCGTGTAGGCTTAAAATATTTATTTACGCTTATATACTTTATTTTCCGAAAAGTATCAATTTATCATATCATCAATCAAAATTATCATTATAAAAAAATAATAATAAGTAAAAAAAGTGTCATAAAAAATCCAAGTATTGACGACAAAATTATTATGTACATCGTTAAACGTAAGAAAAATAGTTTTTATTCATAATTTTTTTTTAAAAAAAGGTACCAGTTTTTTTTTTAATTACGAGGCTTTTTTTTGATTACGGGGCTTTTTTAGTGAAGCAAGGATAAGTAAATACATTTTAGTAAATTTACATACATCTCATATCTTAACGGTTGCATTTATTTACGTAATTAATAAATTTAATAAACATTTCGATATTAACCGCCCATATAAAATATTTTTAAAGTTGATATCCGTAATATCTCAAGTATTGATATTTTTATACAATTTATGTAAATACTTAAAAAAAATGAAAATATATATTTATTTTACAGAAGTCTTGAAGTCACAATTTTTTTTTTACATTCTTCCTCATTTAAAAATAAAATATTTTTGATTCTACAATTTAGATTGGATTTATCAAATCAGTATTAATATTGTATAAAAATGATAGTTTGAAAGTACCACATACTTAAAAAATATAATTTAAAAATAAAAATTTATTGCTTTTGATTAGCAGTTAAATATACTTTTCTATGTTACACTAAGCGGTATTACACATACCCCAGGGACATAGCTCGAATAGTGGAATGGACAAGGTTCGCTTAGATGTTAATTTCGTCAGTGGGTCGATAAACTGAGGACCAATTTAGCTTGGGAACTCAACAATTATGGTTTCAGCATTAGTCCGACTACCTGACCGCAAAATATGCTACTTTGTATCCCTTTGAACCAGGTATCGTAAGCTGAATTGGACACAGCAGGCCTTGGCTTGCAAGGCTGTTTTTCAAGCTGGTGCTTTTTTTAGCTTTCCCACTACGATTTTTTTTTATGTATAAATTTGAACTTTTAGGAAGAATTTCAATTATTAAAAAAATGTAAAATGTATTAAGTCATTTAAAAAGCATACGAAGCCCATTTTTATTAAAATTAAATCTATTTTGCTAGTTGCCACTCACAACAATCCCTCGAGGAATTCTATTTATATTAAATAGAAATGGGCTTGTTTCAACACTTTGTCAAAAAAAAAAACCAATGAAATCGCAGTTCGGAGAGCGTGACGATAAAAAAACAATGAGCTTGTTTCAACACTTTGTCAAAGAAAGTAAAACAACCAATGAAATCGCAGTAAGGGGAGCGTGACATCATAGGACATATACATTTCACAATGAAATTCTTTGATTGTCCGTATTATTTGTTTATAAAGAGGTACAAGGTGTTCGATTTTATTATAAAGAGCATACGTAATTGTTTACATAAATTTAAGCATTTATTATTTAATATTGACGTTTTGTTACTAGCGATTCTTTTTTGCAAAATTATTCATGGTCCTTTGTTTTTAAATGGTATTTAAAAATCCTTCTGCAGAATAGAAATAAGATTAACAAACGATAGGTAATAAATATCGTATATCGAATGTTCTATGGAAATTGGTTTTTAATTCTAACGTTTAAAAGCTTATAATATAGACATAAATACCGTTTTTTAGACACATGGGTTTTCTGCGGAATCAGTTCTAAGTGACAATTTCTGTTACACCTTGATGTTTTTCCATACAAATTCTGTCAAATCTCGCCATCTTTAGCGACGCTAAACCTCCAGTCACGCACTATAAACACAAAAAAACCCATTTAAATCAGCATTTGAACCCTTTCTGCAGGGTTCAACAACCTGTTCAGAACATTCCACTAAACATACAACAATAGGCGTTTAAGGGGAAAATGAAGAACTGTAACAAAACTAAGTAAGAACTAATAAAATTCAGCAAAATGTGGTATTTTTTTTTTGCTCCAACAAAAAGCCATTAATTTTGCTACCTTAATCGTTTTCTATTGTTGTGTCACAAGGCCTAATTGATTCTAATTCGGTGTTTTGGCGCCATTCCGCAGACGTCATTTTTACCAGTTATTAATTGTTTTTCCATTGTTCCCAAAGCAGAGGGGCAAAGTGATTATGAGTTGTTCTTTATCGCCCCCCCCCCCTCGAAATGTTGAATCAAACGGTTAAGTTGAAGTAGTTGGTAAAGAACTGTTGTTACTTCAGTTGTTACTTTGTACTTTCAATTACATAATGTGACATATAAGGTAATGACAAAGCTGCGATTGGATCGTATTTTAAGGGGACGCGGTACCCCAAAAATTAAATTAATTTTCAAAAAATTAATTTTCAAAATGCTACTCCTCCTACAATTTAAAGAATTTTGTAATGGATTTTTTTCAAAATGTTCCCACAACATCTATTAATAAAAGTTGGTATGGATATTGAGCTATCAATTAAACAAAAAAGTTATGTAGCTTTATGTATAAAAATGGCCAAATAATAAATTGTAAATTTTCACCTTCATCATTTTTTTTAAAAAATCTATTCACTCTAGATCTTATCCCATACCAACTTTTGTTAAACGCATGTGTTTCAACACAGGAAAAAAAAAATGGAGCTCTACATTAATTTACCTAAAAGCCTTTGGGTTTTAACCATTCACAAGCAGAAATATTAAAAATTTAAAAAATCAACATAAAATTTCAAAAACCATTTTACCAAACCACTATTTCATTTTCAATAAACCTCCACCATTATAAAAGAATCCTTTTTTTTTTAAAAAAAAATATCCTTAGTTCACAGCATTCGATCATGTTTAATTATTTTCTGCATGGGCATCCCTAAATTTTGCGTAATGCGTCCCCTTAAGAAAAGCGTTTAAATGTACCTTGCAAAATACCGTACAATGAATAATTTATTTAGAAGTTACAAAATAGTGCAAACGAAACGATAGTAAATGGTACTGTTTTTCGACCTCGAAGGATTGTGACTTTAAGTTGAGGGGAATAAACTTTCCTACCAGTTTAATTTTAACGACTTTAGATTAATAGTAACGTAATAAAACTGGAAATAATGAATTCCTTGATGCTCTATTACATACTAACTTTATTTATTCAAATATTCCTTCCAAAACCTATTATAATAGTTTGGTTATTAAAACGAATTGGAAACACTTTTTAGTAAGAAGTTATTCTACTTTTCTTTACTACTATTGTTTTCGTAAGAACTGATAAAAAATACTAGTGTTATTATGCTTAAACATCACTTTTTCACTAGGTATAATCTTCCTGATTCTCTTAATAGCTAAATTATAAATAAGAGATTGTTCACGTCTATGATCTAATTGCATGTAGTTATTTGGGGACTTGAAGCAACTTCACGGTGCTAATCAGGAATAATGGTCATATAATGACTTTTCTACTTGATACTCATGGTAATGTGCTTAATCTATCCATTTTTTTAAGGTTATATTGTTCAAATTATATCGTCATTTATTTTCGTCATTTTGGACGCAACTTCTTTGGACAAAGTGCAGCCATCATCGATTCACCATTCATGTTGAAACAATCAGTTTATTTTTTATTCACACATTTCTGATTTTATTCATGATCTAGATCAGGGCTTCCCAACCTTTTTGCACCTGCGTACCACTTTACTTTTTGAGAAATTTTGGCGTACCACCAGACCAAAATACTTTAATAAGCGTATAATATTTACTCTTTTAAAAGTATTCAAAGGCTTTTTGAACTAAATTCCTGAGAAAACTTCATATATAATGGTTAGGTATTTCTTTATTTATAACATATCTCATAATAAAGGAAAAATAAAAAGATTAAAATTGTATTAATTTTCAGTTTCATTTATTACCCATAGGTCTAAAAACATACAAATAAAAAAATTAGTACCAACTCAGCAAAAAGTTCATCATCATATAAAATATACATTTATAGTCTTTACAGCAAAACTTGTTGTTTGCCTGTGATTAAAATATCAACATAAGGAGTAATTTTACGTTTTGAAGTGTAAATATCAATAATTAGTGACGGTTGGATGCTCAGCAAAAATCAAGCATCCTTTTTGGTTCAAGACAAATTTATTTCTGATTCAATCGTGGGCGAAGTTACATAACTAGCGCCGTAGCGCCCTCTATTGGTGAAATGAAACACATTACATCATACCGTTTTTTACAGTAATGGAACTGATCTTCAATCTTAAGCCTTCTTCAACACACTTATTCTGCTTTTTTGTGTATTTTTTATGTACACACAAGAGTTCAGAAAATCCACTCTCACACAAGTAACTCGTAACGAATGACATCAAAAATAGTAGCATCATGTTGCTCACATCACTTACGCGTACCTGATACGATATTGATACAATATTGATTCTATTTATTATTTTAGTTTGAGTGTTGGCTAACATTACGTTACATGGCTTTCAATGTAATCGAAAAGTTACATTTCTCTAAATATAACTGTTTTAAAACAATTGCCAATCATATCGGTTTTATAGACATTCATATATGGTATAAAGTACACACAACAATTTAGTTGTGACGTCAAATACACATTACAATATCCAATACTACAAAACTTTATTCAAGTCATACAAAATATCAACAATTAAAAAAAAGCATTGCCGAATGGTAATCTTTTCGTATTTCACAAATTTTAAAAAGGTTTTTGTTACTTTTACTCTTTATCAACTTTAAAAAATAAAGTCATATTGGACATAAATATGCAAATTTTGCATTTTTCCCTTTTATTTATAAAATAGCAAATTTCTGCGTATTTACAAAATTACAATTGAATTTTGCAATACTGCGTATTGTAAAATTACAATTGTATAAAATTCAATATTGAAGTAAAAATTCGATAGTTCCTAAAAGTAACATCATCAGAAACAATGAAACCCTTTTCTTCCAATGAGATACTTAACTCATATATTACAAAATAATCATAATGCCAATGCATTGAATATGCAAAGTTTCCTTTCTGATTAATTTTGTTCCTTATACTCATAAAAACAGTATTATTTATTCATATTACAAATATCCCTTTCCCTACATTTTTTTTACTCAACTCAACATTTGTTTATATTATTACCCCAAACCAGGCCAAGGAAAATACCCAAGGTCTTACACAAAATCCACACTTTTCTTCCACAAAAAAGCATTTTCTCCGCCCTTTCAATTTACCTTAATGGGAAAACTCCGCGGGACCGTCCTTTTCCCGCCAAAACAAGACATTCGAAATGGAACAGCACTTCGAACATTCGTTTCGAACATGAGCTCACGCTGGGAAAAGAACGATGTGGAAAGGAAATGCGGATAACACGTCATAAAAGTAAGGATACAGAAGATTGAAGAAAGGACATTGGATCTTATTTAGTACATGTTCCTTAACACAAAAAGAGCCATTTAAAAATTGCATTGATACATTTATTACCTAATAAAACGTTAAATTCAATTTTTTTAAAGTTAATGTTATTTAATTTATGTATGTTAAAAAAAGAATGCTAGAAATCGGCAGTCGTTACACATTCTTGGGAGTTTAATCACTGTTTTAATTTCTCAACTGCTTCAATTTAGTTTATACTTTCTAGCATTGCGGAACTTGAATTTTACGAAGCTAACTTGAAATACTTAAGAATGGAACAACATATTTATTATCACAAAAATCTAATTTTTTTAAAATTAACTTCATAGCCACGTGTTATTCGAATCTCCCTTTAAGATTCGCTGCTAAACACACTAGAATTCAGCTTCTTTTGAATTTTTTTTAGATGTGATCAATCAACATATATCGACGTATCTAAAAATTAATATTTCATCCAGCTTAACTGTCGTACTGATAGCCAAATAAATTTTAGATATTTAAGAAATTTGTGTAAAATTTGTGTTTTCAGAAAAAAAAAATAGGCTTTTATGTTGATCGAAGTATCAACAAGAAGTTATATCCATTTAAATACGAAGCTTAATATACTTAAAAAAACACAATAACTTAGTTAATTCATCCAACATGCCAGAGTTCTTCCCAATTTGGCAACATTTTTTGTTTAATGCGACAAGCATATAGGTTAATGAAAAGTTTCGACGTTCTTTATCACTAACTGCTAAGTAATTATCACAAGCGTGAATAATTCTATTGCCATCTAGTACTACGTTAATTTAATTTAAGTAAACATTATTTAATAATCCTATTATTTAATTTATTGCGATGCTAATTTTAAGAAAACGTTGCTTTTAACATGCGACCCCCCCCCCCCCCCTATAAAAGATTTTTATACCAGCAACCGAGCAAATAACATGTACTAATGACAACTCATATTTTTAAAAGAACACAATCATCACAGAAAAAACAGAATGACAGGGTACGCGGAACTACTTTCACATCGAACCTAATGCGGAAGTCAGATACATTTACGATGTCGTACTTCCAAGGTCACACAGACCTCCCTGTGTCTCAAGGTCCAAGACAGAAAAAATGCTAAAAATACTTTGGAACAATGTTGGTTGGTAGACATATATATTCAGGTTTGTGTGCTTGGTCAGCGACCCGCTTATAAACCTTCGTCAAGTAAGACAGACACAACAGACAACACACACACATAAGTGGATCCCATCTAATTTTTAGAGACAGAGGCCAACTAGAGGATCCCCAGAATTGGCTTGTCACCCCCAGAGGTATTGATTTGGTATGGGAACTTAGAGGACTTTCGGACCCAACAGATTTAACGAGCACGTACTCCGCATATACTCGGTAGGTCTTCAGTGGTACCGCGACTCGATCGCAGGACCTTCCGATCCCGAGACCGAGACGCTGACCACTAGGCTCACGGAACAATGTTAATACTGCTCTTTTGTTTGTAGCTCTTCTTTCTAGGGCCAGATAATAGGTTAGGTTTGAATTTCTGCCATACTAGAACTGTACACAAGAGGGCTATTGGCGACGGGCTTCGTAATTTAGAATCACAATCAAGTGACGAGCCGGCACCTGAGTAGGCACCCAATGCAATTTAACGTACACTACAAGAGGTATTATTCGTCGGAATTTTTGTCCTTGCTCATACTGTTTTAAATGTCGGCAGTCATTTTGGATATCCCCGGACCGAATCTAACTAATAAATGTTATAGGTTTAGAATATCTAACTTAGTTTTAATAAATGCCAATACTGTTTTTTGGTGTAGCTCTTCTGTCTAAGGCTAGAGAAGAGAAAAGAATATAATTTTATAGTTGAATGCACTTTTTAACCGCAATTGTTTTAGAACTAGTTTTGATATACTTTTAAATCAATGGCCAAATCTTAACAATCTCTTTAGATATATGTCAATTCACCCTATATGTCCTACACTTTCCCATGTAAACAAATGGATGAATGAATGAAGCATAAATGTACCACTGGAGTTAATCGTAGTTATATAATGCAATAAAACAAATAAAACGCTAGATTCCTTGAGATTTATGGCACCTATAATTGCGTTTAGCTTGCCAAATTTAAAAACTATTTTAATTAAGTTTTTTGAGATATAACGCGAGTAACCAGCTATAAGCAAAATCTCAAATAAATCTCAACTACTTATGCTATGCCAAAAAATCTACTAATTTAATACAGTTCTTTTTCTGTTAATTACAAATGCAAATCAATTGAAATGAAAAGAAACATCATCACTCTTGGGCCGCATTTATTATAAATAAATACAATATCGCTGTATAATATATATTTAAAAAGTTTACTACTTTATTTGAAGAGGGGAGACATAGGGGAAAAACAACTTCATTGCATAAGAATCGTCCTAAATTATGGTGTGCTTGGCGGACATTGGCTCCAAAAACCGGTTTCTCTCTCGTTTCTCCTTTCGCGATAAAAAAAAAGTGTGACTCGTATCCACTGATCTCTCGCGTGAATCAGGGTTGCCGCGGGAGAAAAACACGTCGAGTAATCGGTTTCCTTACACCAGTTTAAGCGATGACTCGTTTTTGCTACCTAAGAATCCTAATGCAGACAGATTCCTATGTAATGACGTTGTTTTTCCCCTATACTCTTCATTTATGAAGCAATTTGCAAAAAAATAAACCAAAAAACTATTTCTATTTTATACAACTTCATTGACAATTGTAGTAGAGCCGGGATCACTTGAAGAGGTGACATTCACTGTTTTGAATGTAATGGCTGTAGATATCAATCGAAATTCCTTGTAGAATGTGACGAAAAATCCTGCGTAGTTCAATACAATACCACTATCCAGAATAAGCGCAGAGGGGTAATCAGCATCCTACAAGGTAACAATTCTCTTAAATGAATATTTCTTACAAATTTTTTCCTCGGGAAGGTCAGAGTAGGGTGACAAGGGGTAATTATCGGACGGACATGAAATTTTTTATCAAACATGATTTAGTATTTCCTCTGTATAAGTTTTAAAAATAATAATAAACATGTGTGAAATAATTACCCCGTCAATCGGGGTAAACATTGTCTGTCTGGGATTGAAGCGATCAATAGCTTCACATGGCAAACCTGTTTTTCGTTTGTTTTTGATTGACTCGTCAGAATTTCCTGTCTTATGCCTACTTTAAGGCTGAAATTTAACTGAAACGCTTTGAATTCGCGCACGATTGCCCTGACATGCGTTTGGTTCAAGCTCCGCCCTGCGAACGCTCTCGAAAAACCGTATTTAACTTCCCAAACCACGCGAATTCGTGCTTCAGGGCTTGTCATTCATGCAATCGACAAGAGCATTACGCCCGCCTCTTTTTACGCGAATTTGACCAATGAAATAATTCAAAAATATCTGGAAATATAGAGATGGGTCGGTCCCGTCCCTTTAAAGATTCATCCTAATAACTCACGTTCTTTTCAATGATTCGTCCAAAATAACGAATCTTTTGATTCGTTCTTTATTTCGCCCACCGAGTTGGAACGATTCTTTATCCAAACGATACTTGCTAATAAACTTCTTATTAGACAAATCTATTGGGTTTCCCCCTCATAGCTTAAAAAGTTTCCGGTCGTGGTTTCCTTTTTTCTTGTAAAAACAATATGGTATTTGACATTTTTCGACGATATTGAGTGCCAAAACAGTAAACAAACAGTTCGCAGGCGATCGCTCGAATGGCCTGAGACCAATCGTGGCGTGACGTCATTTGCGCGCGAAGGATTTATTTCAGTTCGATTAGGAAACGAGCAAAATCTTCGAATCTCCACCCAATCGCAGGCGAATCGTTTGCGTTGCGTTTCAGTAAAAGTTTTAGCCTAAGCCGGCCCTGTAGAATACAATCGTCAAAGTTTGAAGATAGACCGTCTTTGTTTTACCGTCTTTGTTCACTAAAAAAATATGCATTTAATGTCAGGTTTTATTTTCAAAAAAAAAAAAAAACCTATAGATTGACTTACAAAATTTTAAATTTTAGAATTTTCTATATTTGGAACTTATCAAAACTTTTGACACTTTCTCAAATTTTATGAATTCTTTTTTTAACCTTCTGACTAATTCCAAACCTAAAATTCGTCTTCTGACCAATTATGACTAATTCCAAACCTAAAATTTTATCTTATAATCAACATCTACTGACATAAACGCAAAGGATTCTTATGCCTAGATTTAACCAATATCCATATGTACTAATTGACTACTTTTTTAAACAATGAAATTTTGATTATAAACAGTTTTTACGTACACAAATTCTCAAAATGAAAAAGTTTATTTCGTTACTTCTTTTTAACAGCTGTTTCGCAGATTTTGACTGAAACTGCACTTTACAATTTATCGCATGTAATGCAGAAAAACATCCACTTTGCTAAATATTTACTTGTATGTTTTATAGTTAAATTAAAACAAACCTACCCATCGTGAATCTTTACTTCTTAGAAGCGAAAAGGCTAAAGCTATTAGAAGTTAAGTAAAAATATATGGTTATATAATATCTATAACTAGCAAATTTATACCCGTTCTTCGCACGGAATAAAAAAATATCAAATAGATTCCAAATATGTGTACCATATACCCTGTTATAGGATCATAAACTTATTATTGTTTCCGCTCGTTATAAATTATAAAATCCCGTTTCATTGCCTTAAAATTCCAAAATAAAAAATACGATATAAAATGCACTCATAAATGTCATCACAATTCCCTCATAAATACATAAAACCTTTTAGCTCATTTGGCGCGTTTTGGGAAATAATTTGGCGAGAAAATAGATATAGCTACCCACACCCATTATACAGCTCCAACACAATGACCTTCGAATAACCGACCTGCTTATAAATTATTTATAAAAGAAATCGCCTATTTAACGAATTTTAGTTAATAATTTGGCGAGTTTGGCAACGTCTTTGGCAAAAAAATAAAGACATAAAACACTAATAGCTCTAGTGCGATGGCCTTTATTTACCATCATAGTTCAGTAATAGCTTAACTATACATTTATTGCTTAAATATGCATACATGCAGTCAACAGAAAAATCCCCAATGAAAAAATCATCAAATAAACCCACAATAAAATCCAGGAATGAAGACTGGCGGAATTACGTCCTTGAAACATGTCAATAATTTTTCAATTAATGAATTTAGTTTCTGAAAGTAATGGCAAAAGAATAAAATAAAAATTTTGAATTTTAAATGTTTTCGTTAAAAGTTTTATTTAATTTTTTCAGCCGATGGCATCAGGAAAGAGAAAAAATGATCGGATTTGACCGAAAGTGGTGTTTTTTTTTTTAGAAAATTCGAATTTCCTCTAAAAATGGAACAAATATGAAAAAACTAAGCCTCAGGTGCACACGTTGGTATTAAAGGGAATCTATTTTAAAAATTTCGAATTTCTGAGGGCAGTATAAGTAGGTCTTTTACAATCCGAACACAAACAGACACACAGACAGACTCTTTATTTTATTATTATAGATAATAAAATAGTCTGTCTGTGTGTCTGTTGATCGTAAAAAACCTACTTATACTGCCCTCACAAATTCGAAATTTTTAAGATAGATTCCCTTTACACCAACGTGTGCACCTGAGGCTTAGTTTTTTTCATATTTGTTCCATTTTTAGAGAAAAATCGAATTTTCTGAAAAAAATACACCACTTTCGCACAAATACGATCATTTTTTCTCTTTCCTGATGCCATCGGCTGAAAAAATTAAATAAAACTTTTAACGAAAACATTTAAAATTCAAAATGATTATTTTATTCTTTTGCCATTACCTTCAGAAACTAAATTCATTATTTGAAAAATAATTGACATGTTTCAAGTGACGTAATTCCGACAGTCTTCATTCCTGGATTTTATTGTGGGTTTATTTGATGATTTTTTTCATTGATTTTTCTGTTGACTGCATGTATGAATATTTAAGCAATAATGTCTAGTTAAGCTATTACTGAACTATGATGGTTAATAAAGGCCATCGCACTAGAGCTATTAGTGTTTTATGCATTTTTTTTCGCCAAATACGTTGCCAAACTCGCCAAATTATTAACTAAAATTCGCCAAATAGGCAATTTCTTTTATAAATAATTTATAAGCTGGTCGGTTGTTCGAAGGTTATTGTGTTAGAGCTGTATAATGGGTGTGGGTAGCTATATCTATTTTCTCGCCATATTATTTCCCAAAACGCGCCAAATAAGCTAAAAGGTTTTATGTATTTATGAGGGAATTGTGACGACATTAATGAGTGCATTTTATAGCGTATTTTTCATTTTGGAATTTTAAGGCAATGAAACGGGATTTTATAATTTATAACGAGAGGAAACAATAATAAGTTTATGATCCTATAACAGGGTATATGGTACACATATTTGGAATCTATTTGATATTTTTTTTTATTCCGTGCGAAGAACGGGTATAAATTTGCTAGTAATATCTATAATAATAAAAAAAAGAGACTGTCTGTGTGTCTGTTGATCGTAAAAAACCTACTTATACTGCCCTCACAAATTCGAAATTTTCAAGATAGATTCCCTTTAATATCAACGTTTGCACCTGAGGCTTGGTTTTTTCATATTTGTTCCATTTTTAGAGAAAATTCTAATTTTCTGAAAAAAATACACCACTTTCACTCAAATCCGATCATTTTTTCCCCTTCGTGTTGCCATTCGACAGAAGAAATTAAAATGAACACAAAAAATAATTTAAATTGAAATTTCTTTGATTTTCTTGCAATTACCTTCAGAAACTAAATTAATGATTTGAAAAATAATTGAACGTGTCAATGAGCTAAATGTTTTGTTGTTTTTTTAAAACCCAGAATGGAGGTTTTGACGTGAAATAACATTGTTATACAATTATGGTTAATTTTGAATTTATCAGGAAAATTGCGATGACAGTAAGTTCATATTGAGGAAGATTTTTGTGATATGAGGATGTGCATTTTATAGTGATGTATTTTTATTTTGGAATTTTAAAGCAATGTAAGTAACGGGAATTTATTCTTTATAATGAACGGGAAAAAGGCAAAGCTTATTTCCTATATATATTTAATATAAAATATATTCTCGCCTTTTGCTTCTTTTATTTTGAGTGTTCAAATTTGAAAGAATTTCAAACATATATAAAAAAAATGTGCACCTTTAAATAACTATAAAAAGGATACAAAATGTAAAATATATAGTAAAACCAATACATGCTGCTATACGGTCTTTAAATCTCGAAAAACTTTTGCAATAGTAAAAAGAAATTGTTGTCTGCAAAATTGAATATAAGAGACCACAGCTAAAAAATATATAGGCACCCACTGTTCGCACTGGTACACCCTGAAAATAAATAAAGGCACTCTTGTTGCCTTTTTATTTGATTGAGCGCCATTTTTCTTTTTAAAAAATAGTTTATTTATCCCATTTTAAACATTCACACAATACTTAATTAACAAAATTCATATTTTTTTTTGAAAAATTAAATTTTCCAAATATTTGGCTTTATGAATGTGTGCTGGTCCAAATTAATTCGGATTATTGAAATTATAAGTCTTAATTCATGTATATCAAATCACGCATATCAAAAAATTTATATTTAAAAAATATATTGATATTTTATCGATACATATGATAAGTTACTCTATCACCTCATAGTAATAGTACACTGATCGTTAACATCGGTAGGCAGAACTTTTTATTTACGTTAAAGTAGATTGGATACATTCAGCAACATGGACGAAGCTAATCTTACCCGAGTGCACAGAATAGCTGACCTGCATTCTTCGCATATTTTGGACAGCCATCAAGTCTCTTACCACTAGGAATCGGTAACATATTTGGGGGATGGTGTGGAAAAGTGGGTTATTTTGAATGTAAAATATGTGTGAGAGAGATTGGATCATGTGTTAAGTCTGCGTCCGATTTGTTTGCTTGATCAGAGACCAGCTTATAAACCTTGGTTAAGTCAGACAATCACAGACAGAATTTTTACTGACACACAGAGAGAAAATACACCCAGGTCGAAAACGGGAATTAAACCAGCACCCGGTGCAGTGCGCAAACTATGGGCTTAATGGGCTGCGATCAAACCCACTAGACAACCCGGGCCCCTCCTTTAAATTGTTTAGTATTTTACAGTGACAGTTGTTTCAATTGCCAAATAATGCGTCAAAGAGACTAAATGAACCAATTTCTTCTGAAACTCAATAAGTCAAAAATTGTTTTATCAAAATTGTGAGTTTTTGATGTTAATAAATTCCTCTTCTGTATACCCACATTGGGGCCAGGAGGCCTAGTGGGTTTGATAGCAGCCCATTATGCTAGCAGGCTGCGCACTTCACCGGGTGCGGGTTTGATTACCGCCATCTCCCTGGATATACCTAACTCTCTGTGTCAGTAAAATTTCTGTCTGTGTCTGTCTTACTTGACGAAGGTTTATTAGCGGGTCTCTCATCAAGCACACAAACCGGAAAATACATGTACCAACCTGCCTAACAAACATTCTGTGAAGAAATTTTGTTAATCCAGTGATTTGCACAGCCATGGGAAGCAACCGAATATAGCATTTAAGGGAGAAACCCTTTTCTGTAAAAATAGTTTTTTTTCAATTTCTCGAAAACTATCTCTCGTAAATTTATGGGTTTCTGGAGAAATTAAATCGAATGTGGTTTCGGGCCCAAAATTGATGTTTTAACTACAAATACAAAGTGAGCTCTATATATTTTTTCGAATTCGCAGGACGAGTACTAAGATGCTAGTAAAACGTAATAGACATACTTAAACTATAGCTAAATATTCGCAAAATAGATTCTTAACCATTTGAAATGAAAAATAATATTTAAAATTTTTTTTAATCAACATAAGAACCCATTATCTTCTCAAAACACAATTTGTACACAAACTTCTTAAATTTCTTGAATTTATTTAGTTACCAGTACGTTAGTTAAGCTGGATGTAATATAAATTTTGTGGGTTTAGTATCGAAACTTAAAGGAAGATTTGTAAGCCAATCAAGTTAATTGATAAAAAAAAGATATCTTTGTGTTTATTTTATACTTATCATTCATTTTCAAGTTGTAGTCACGTAATTTTCAAGCCAGTGCCAATAAAAATAAGAACCCATTATCTTCTCTCAAAACACAATTTTTATACATATTTCTTACATTTATTTGGTTACCATTACGTTAGTTAAGCTGGATGTAATATAAATTTTATGGCTAAATATTTGATAACTTCTCCAATTGGGACAAAATTCGAAAACAGCTGAATTCTTGTGGGTTTAGCAGCGAAATTTAAAGGGAGATTTGTAAGCCAATGGAGTTAATTGAAAATATTGTGGTATTTGGGTATATTTTATTCACTTCATTCATTTTCTAGTTGCTAGTCACGTAATTTTCAAGCCATTGCCAATAAAATTTTTGCAGAATGCCTTAAAATTGAATATCTTCGTTCGGTTTTTTATATACTGAAACTTTCAATTTCATAGTTAATGATGATAATGTTATTTTATATACTTATAGAACAAACCTAATTAAATTTTTAATAACAACTATGTTTCCTCTGCAGGTGCTAAGTTCCAGGTATGATACCATTTCATTTTTCGTCACATATTTCATTTTTGCCCTCTTTTTACCCTGATTTTTGAATAAGTTTCCATCTTCTAATCTTATACCATTTCTTTACAGCTGACTTGATTCCCTTCCACTCTAAACGCTCCATTTCTTCACAGAGTGGTATGTGTACTCAATCCCTTTAATTAAAACCTTCAGTATGTCGGACAGAGTATACCGAATATCGGCCTCAGCTTCGCAAGGAATGTTGATTGTGTATGGGTCCTGTTATCGTTTCGGGAGACGGGATAAATGTTTGTATTTGATTGGCGCTCTCGTATAGCAGGGTGCGTTTGGTTGGATGAAGAAGATACGTACCGAATGGTGATTGGTGGGGCATGAAGTATTTGTTTGGAATTGAGTGAATAAAGGTTTTGGGATGTTTAGATAATAGGATATTATAAAGTCCGGCCATACTCTAGTTCAAATAATTAAAATGTTTTTACTATCAATGCTGAAACATCAGTGAGTTTTAAAATGCAAGAATTAAAGAATTTTTTTAAAAAAATTCGAAAGAATAAAAAAAAAATTGGAAAGTAAGTAATGACATGCTGAAGATGTCCGTCTGTCCTTACGTCCCTTTCAAAATCGGTTCTATGAAGAAATGAATAAAAAAATTCCAATTTTGGCTTTAAAAAATTTTAACTACAACTAAATGACTGTGCTTGGCGATATTTTCTAAGGTTTATAAATCTTGTGTGGAAGAAGTTCTAGAGACATTAACAAATATATTTTTTTCTATAACTATAACAACTTCAGTGAGTATTAAAGTAACAAGAATTTAGTTCTTTTAGAATTTCTTGTCATAGATAAAATAATTAATTATCTGAAGTTAAAAATTTACGTTAAGAGTTAATTCTTATAGTACGATTTTTTTTGTGTCGTATTGTTATTTTATTAGATTTTTATGCTTTTTCCCACTTTAAGATATATTTAAGAACCAGATAAAAAAAATCTTATTTTAATCAATTTTTAAAAGGTTTTCTTTATACCAAATACCAATACCTATCTGCCTAAAACAATTTTTTAACACAATAGGTGTAGCTCTAGTGCGACGATAATTCAAACCAAACCAATTTTTGAACACGATATTACATTTTTATTATTATTAATATTATATATATATATATATATATATATATATATATATATATATATATATATAAATATATATATATATATATATATATATTATATATATTTTATATATATATATTATATATATATATATATATATATATATATATATATATATATATATATATTTTATATATATATATATATATATATATATATATATATATATATATATATTTTATATATATATTTATATAGTACACATAAAGCAATTGAAAAAATATATAACATACCATACACATAATACAAAAAGAGAGAATCTTACCGACTGGCGCTAAAGCTGCCATAATCAGTAAAAAACAAAATAACGAATACAAAAACAAAAAAAGTAAAACAAAAAAATGAAAAAAGATATGGAAAGAAACCAAAAATAGTGGGAAAGGCCATTTCATAAGGAGGTAAAGACCTTACGCCAATATTAAAAAACAATACACTTTTCTGTATTGGGATGGACAAGAGTCAAATAAAAAAATCCCAATTTTACCCCGAAGTGTACTGTGGAATTTCCAGAAGAGAATTAAAAACAAAATCAAAATTAAAAAACAAAATCAAAATTAAAAACATAATTACAAACTTACATAAAGCAGATGAAGCGAATAGAAAACAACACGAAACTTTGAAGCCAACCGCTTCTCACAAAACCCGAACTAAAAACTTAGGTGAAAAAATTGACAGTTACAGTGTGGAAATTTAGTGCGGTGAAGGAAAAAAATTAGACTATGAGTAAAAATTTAGTGACGTCAAAAGAAAATTATTGCAGATACTTCTTTATAAATTTTGGAGGGAAATTGTTGTTGATAAGTGTACGATGGAGGTCAAGTTTTTGGGAATTTTTAAAGTTATTGACGTTGCAGATGATATTAATGCGATGTAGGTGATTTATAATGCAATTTCTATAGACTTTAACAGAAAGATTAGAATTCCAAGGAATAAGTCGAATAACTTCAAAATGAAAGTCATTACGTTTATCATAAATGTTGGTATTGGCAGAGTTATCTGAGATCTGAATTTGTATGTCTAAGAATTGTAATGAAGAAGTGGAGCTATTGGTTTTCTTAAGAAGAAGTTCTGATGGGTAAATTTTGTGCCAAAGGTGTGTAAAATCAGGATAATCAAAAACAATCAGGTCATCAACAAAACGGAAGGCAGTGAAGTTTAAAAGAGTGTAGTTTTTCTCAAACCAGTGTAAAAATAAATTTGCAAGGATAGTTGAAAAGGAACTACCTTGTGGTATTCCATTAACTTGTTGGTAGATTTGTTCACTGTTGTAAATAAAATTATTAAAAATGCAAAAATTAATTAGTTTATTCCAATATTCCTGACTAATATTTAATATACTATTGTAATCATTATAATAAGCAGTGAGGACGTCTTTTAGGTGAAATAAAGGTAGGCTAGAAAATAAATCTAAAATGCCCTTTCCCACTATTTTTGGTTTCTTTCCATATCTTTTTTCATTTTTTTGTTTTACTTTTTTGTTTTTGTATTCGTTATATATATATATATATATATATATATATATATATATATATATATATATATATATATATATATATATATATATATATATATATATATATATATATATATATATATATATATATATATATTAATATATATATATATATATATATATATATATATATATATATATATATATATATATATATATATATATATATATATATATATATATATAATATATATATATATATATAATATATATATATATATATATATATATATATATATATATATATATATATATATATATATGTGTTTGAAAATGCATGAATTTAAGCTATAAAAATAAAACCGCTGCGAGGTTTTAAAACCTGAATAATTGAGAACAAACTGAAGTAGTGCAAACATATTCCATTCGAATCGAAACGGATCCAAGGGACCGGAAATAAAACGACTTTGGAATTATTCAGAATGGAACCGATGCAAAGTAAATGATTTGAAAATGGCCTTTTAATAGTCGGGCCTGTAATGAAGGACTTTAATGTACTGTACTTGAAAATTAACAAAAATAAATCAGTTCCATAATTCATTAAATCTTACATTTTGTGAAAGTATTGCTTGCTTTGCTATGTAAGCCTTTTTTCATCAAGTATGAGATTCACCATAACAAAAAAAGAGAAAATATCGTTATTTAACCGGTTGAGGGATAAGCAAATTGCCCATTGTTTTCACCTCAAGAGTTTAAAATCTAATTTTTTTCAAATAACAATTTTCAATTCAAATATAGAAAAAAATCAGTTTCAAATAAAGTTTTTATTATTATTTCTATGATAATAAACGAATCATACGTACTTTAAAATTTAAATCTTTGTAAAATCAAATTATCATTATTTAAGCCGACCCGGCGGCGCAACGGTTATGGAGCTAGCCTTTGGAGCTTCTGGGTTCGGGTTCGAATCCCGGTAAGGCATGGATGTTTGTTGTTTGTCAATAAATGTTGTTATTTGTCTATGTGTTTGTGTCGTTTCTTTCTTTGTGTGTCTCTTGTGCCTGTGTCATTTCTGGGGTAGAGTACAATAGACCTGAGGTCGCAGGTGCTTGGCGAACTTGCCCCCCACCAAGAAAGTCATAAGTCATAAGTCATCATTATTTAACCGTTTGAGGGTTAAGCAAATTGGCCGAAGTGTAAGCTGTTTTCACCTCAAGAGTTTAAAAATTAATTTTTTTTTCAAACAACATTTTTTAATTCAAATATAGAAACAATTCAGTTTCAAATAAAAAATTGTTAGTATTATTTCTATTATAATAAACGCCTCATACGTACTTTAAAATTTAAATCTTAGTAAAATTATAATCTATCTAAAATTTTTTGAATCTTTTGTAAGTGTGAAGTTTAAGTAAGTAGGTTTTTAAGTGTGCTCTGATCGAAAACCTGTCAGTCAGGTGACGAATGTATACGTTTGTATCCTTGAGAGAAGGGTTTCATTATTACTATTTTGTAAATTATCCAATTTACCTCCATCAAAAAATTCTTCTTCGAAATTTCAAATTATTCTCCAAACTATTCTACTTACAGTGGTTCGATCTACTTTTCAAAACTATCAAATTATAAATAAATAACTGTGTGATGCTTTCGTTAATTTTTCTTTTAATTTGTTGTTTTGACGATTATACTAACGTGGTATAAAATGCCCAACATAGCAAAACAATACATTCACAGAACTTAGAGTTTCAAAACTAATGCATTAGCTCTATGAGATAGCCCAACCCTCTCATGTTAACTACGAAATTAAATTATAAACAAATAATGATAGCCTATGGTTTTAGATTCCAACATACGTGTATAATTATAAAAGTAGAAATTTTTCTGTACCGTGGTGGAAGTCAACTCTCTTGCAGGAATGCCAGAGACGACCTCATGACTCCTTGTGGTTTCTCAGTGGGGGTTCACTTCCTGCTAGGAGATGGACTTCATTAGAGAGAAGAACGCCAGACGCGTGAGTGGTGTGTCGAGTCCGCTCCCGAACTCATGTATAAATATGTATTAATTCTGTAAATAGTAGCTGTAACTTTGATTACTATAATAAACCAGAAAACGCTACCTCATGAAAATCATTTCCTTATACACGATGTTACAGTTCCAACCACACTTTACCTTAATGAATGTGTGACATGTAACTTTAACTATAATTTGTAAATGTAAAACGTTTGGTGCAATGTTATTTCATATAACTGTTTGTATTAATTGCTGCTTCCAGCAAACATTTGAGTAAATTGACACCAAAAGAGTGGGTCCACCATAAACCACAAAACACTTAATAAGATTTTTTTTTCTATTCATACTATGCTGAAGACCCCGTGGGTTTTAAACAATGGCTGTTTAAGATTTTATATTTTTTCTGCCTTTGCACAAATGTAGTTTTAAATAAAACTGTAGATTAGAGTGTATCGAAAAAAAACAAATAAAATGTTTTTAAATTTTCAATAGTGTGGAATAGTAGTGATAATATTATTGTTAGTGTAAGTGCAAAATGTTGTTGATATGAGTTAATATCTTTTTCAGTTGTCCTGTAATTAAGTAAGTGATTCTCCCATGAGCAGATAATGTGTGTATACTCTGGGTTAAAATAAGCTATATTAGTGAGTTGTTGTTTTTTTGGCATAATATTTCTTATCTTTTGTTGTATAATTACACAAGGGATTTTCAAGGAAATATAGCAATAAATATTACTCCAAGAAAATATTGAATACTCAAAATGCCACTCCCGCCCGCCCGCCCGATCTTAAAAGCTTATCTCGGTGACAATTGAAAACTTCCAGCATCAACACAAAAGTACAGTTTTTCTAGCGATACTATTTGGAAACTTTTTAATGCTCTTGAAACTATGAATTGTAATATTTTATTTGTAAAAAATATTCCCAATTATTATAAAAATAACGATTTTTTTAATGTAGGTACAACCCTAAAGGGAACTGAAGGTATACGAACAAATCTACATTTTGCATAATAACAATTGCGTAAGGTAACTTTTAGGAACTATTAGAAATTTTATATTAATTTTTCGATTCACACTGCTATAGAATAGATAAAATGCAGTGTTTTTAGATAATTAATACCATAAAATATGTAGAGTTAAAACTTTTAAAAAATTATATATATTTTTTTGTATTTGGTCTCCAAAATATAATTTAAAAAAATCCAAAATATCCGAAATATAATATAAATTTGAGGACAATTGACACATAAAATATATTTAGCGAAATCCTTAAAAAAATTATAATTGTTGGAAGGGTAAAGTTTTTACAAAAGACCAAAAGACAGATAACTTAGGTTCTTAATAAATACAAAAATATCATCATTGTTAAAGTTTTTATTTCTTTCTTTTAATACTTGTTTAGTTCTGATAAACTGAACGCAAAAATACTATCATTTGAACTTAATTATAGAAAATAGCTCAAATAAATATTTATGGACTCTATCCCTTTAACTTAACGATAACCTGTTCCTGGTCCTTTTCTGAATAAGCGCTCTCCATCTGTGCAAATGCGAAGTAACAGAAACCCATTTTACAGAAGAAAAGAATTCACGAGGAGTACTACCGGACAAAGTAAAACCAATTTGTAAGTTAAATATTTTACTAAGTGCTGCGTAAACACCGAACTCTAGGAGGGTTTTTCCTGGGTTATACATCATTGAAAATCTACGTATGTTCCTGCTGTTGTTCTTCAGTTTTTCAAGTGTTCAATAATGTTTTCGATTCCTCTGAATGGTCTGTTGGTTGTTCAAGCTTTTTGCAGATGATAAAAGAATTATAGACAAGAGTATAATAGTGATAAAAAAATGATGGAGGAAAGTAGTGTTTGGAAATAGTAATTTAATGTTTATTAAAATTTAGTTTTAAATCGTTTTATGTTTAATATTTATAATATATTTATTTAACCGCTTAAGGATTGGAAAAATTTTCAAGTAAATGGTCATAAAAGTTTAATTTTTGTCCTTGAAAATTATATACAATATGTGTATGGACTATACATTTATATTCATTTTTAATTATCCATCTGTCTTTTAGCTTGAAATTAAAAAAAATTAATAATTTTATTGGCGTTTTAATAGATTGATCTAAGATTGTTTCGATCTTATTGGCGCGTTACTATACTGCATAATCCAGCCACTGGCATTTTAATTGGTGCATTTAATAATTTAGTTATACTTTTATTGGCGCTTTACAACTGAACATTCCAGCCCAGAAATATCATGAAAAATATAGGACGGAAACTCACAACGTCATTTTCACGGGGAGTGGTGCTAAGAAGTTATAGCATAATTTTTAAATTGATCAAATTTGCAATTCTTTGCAATTTAATTTTTTTTTATATTGTTGAGAAAAGCGAAGGCCGTCAGTCAATGGAGGCTTGCAGTTTAAAAGTTTGTATTTTTCAGAGTATCCTATATCAAGATGTTGTCATTTAGAAAAGTTTTAAATAAATTAGTAAAAAAATGACAGGTTTTAAAGGTTTTTGTGTGAAGGTAAATGCTTATTTATATATAGATCTTTTCTAAACAATAATGATTTGTTTGACTCGTATATCCGCAATTACACTTTGCACTTTCTCAGCACTGTGTCAGCCAATCTTTCGCCTCTCCTATCTTAATCCTGCAATAACAACAGTACTTAATCTGCAGAGTACGAAAATAATAGTGTTCAAGAATCAGCAACTTATATTTTTTAACTGTTACCATTCATTCAATATTAACTTAACTTCTTAATTATTAAATTTTACATTTAAAATGCTTTTTTATAACAAAACATTATTGTCCATTTTAAGTTTTATCCTCATTTTCAATGTATTTAAGTTTCTTATCAAACGAAGTTTGCACCAGAACACCCGTTTTTCAAATTCACACCCTTTGTTTAATATTTCTATAAATACAAATTAAAAAATTCAATACAAATATTCAATTCAATATTAAACTAAAGCATATTACTTATGAAGAAATCAATACTATAACCATAAAGAACTTTTTTGAAAATCACCTACATGTGGTAGTAAAAATTGGTTTTAGTTTGATAAGTTGATCCACATCTATTTCAAAATTTTAGCTTCCACACTACGTTTATAACGTAAAAAGTGGAAGGTATTATAATCGTTCAGTCTGTCCGTCTGTCTGTCCGTCACCTACTGTCATAGTCCAAACTACAAATGCTACGGGTAAGTGTGATACGTCACAAAATTCAGCGCATCGAAATTAGAACACATTGAAAATTTCAGAAAAGAATTCGAAGTACTTCAATTATTTAAAAAACTGCAAAATTGAATGCTCATTTAAAAAGCATAGGAAGCCATTTTTATTAGAATTAAATCACCATTGCCATTCGCAACAATCGCTTGAGAAACTTTAATTCTTTTAGACAATAAATTAAAATAAATTTATTTTTGCGACATCGATCAGTTTGAAATGACGTCAAATATATTTAAATACAAGATTCTTTGTATTGTTGATATGAAATATTTTCATTTATTTAAAAGCGAGGAATATTACATATTTATTCTTTGAAATATAAATTAATTTTTGCAAACGATAAGTAATAGTTATTGAATTTTCGAAATAAAATAAATGAAACTAGCCAAGTTTAGCAAGTAAATGTTTAATATAGAATAATTTCTATGTTTGGCGCCTTTTTACCTGTTAAAAAGAACTGTTGTGTGGAAGCGGGTTAAGTGACAGATTCTGTTACAAAAAAAACTCCTACTTTTTTCCATTCTGCACTTATGATGCACCACAAAAATACCTCTAAAAACTCTACGAAAATATCGAAACACAAAATAACACATAACTTTTAATTACAATCACGACTGATTCCTAGCTGTAGAATGTGACAAAAAGATACGAGATTGAATCTTTATGGAAGTAAGTGTAAAGCCTTCCAGACTTGAAATGCCGTACGAATTAATTTTACCTGTATGCTTCTGTAATTACAGCCCCTCCTCAAATTTAAATTTCCTTTACTTCCATAATCGAAACAGTTATACTAAACGACTTCACAAGATAACAGATATACAACAATCACTTTTAACCTTAATTCCGAATCCAGAAATAAGCAGCGTCTTTTCCTGACTTTTCCCACTTTTTCCTGGATACAGGAAAACATGGAAATGGTATTTGGCTCTGAGGTAAATCCGCAACTAATTGGCAGGGCTGCCCTTTTTGCGTTAGGACCGAAGCACGGATATCCAGAAACGCCTCCTTTCCATCTCTATTATTCGTTTTTATTTGGTTATTTAGGGTTAGTTTGAATTATCGCCACACTAGAGCTTCACATGGGCTATTGGTGATGGGCGTCGTAATTAAGAACCACAGTCACGTGACGAGACGACACCTGAGTATAGGATCCCAACATAACTTTTAAAGGCGACACGTACGCAGTGTCGGATCTTCGTGTAGCTCTAGCGCAAAGGTATTCAACCTAACTTAACAGGGAAATGCTATTATTACCTTTTTACAGTTTTTTCGTTTTGTTTGGTTGATGATAAAGTATAACCCGGTTATAGCGTTTTCAAGGAACCATAATGTAGGCCCGTCCGTGGCCGAGTGGTTAAGGCATCAGCCTAGAGGTTGGACCTTCTCAGGAGTGCGGGGGTTCGAATCCCACTTACTGCCAGTCATCCTATAAATCGGATCTGTGCTGGAAATAGTAGAAAATCCTCATCACGGATGGGCCCGAGTACACAGGGACAGACGTGCTCGTTAAATCTGTGGAGTCCAAAGTCCCGACGGCGTTAGCGTACGATGTCGCTCGAAGTTCCGTTGGGTGCCCGCTCAGGTGTCGACCTCGTCACTTGACCAGGGTTCTAAAATACGAGGCGTTATTGGCTGTGTTAAAGCTCCTGAAGGAGGCTAGAAATAGGCAGCCGGAAACGATTACCTTACCTTACCATAATGTATTGACGTTACAATCGAGTAACGTTATAAACAAGATTGAATACATATTAAGTGTAGGGAATTATGTAAAATACTTATTATGTATGTAAATTATAATGAAAAATTTATGTATTTAAATTTTTATTTTCAAAGTAAATGAAAGTTAAAAAAAATTACATCGATAAAATATATTTTAATCAGAAATAAATTTCAAATTTGACAATTCTAGGGCCTGAGAGTTTATTGCGTTATAAACGAGTTGCCGTTGTAAATACTATTGAGATGGATTGAACATCCGAAATGGAGATTTTGAGTTTTCTAAATGTTTTGGAGGGCACTGATTTCGAAAAAGTTGTTTTTGAACATTTTATTGTCTGAAACAACCCTACAACTCAAACTAATAGAGCTATGGTCTTCAAATTTGGTACGACGCAGTCAATACCTACTTTCTATTTTTTTTCAAATTAAATAAAAGGATAGTAGGCTTTAAAAAAAGATATTCAAGTCGTATAAAGTGCAATTTTGACAGAGATCTGCAAATAGTAGTTATTATGTAGCACATTTACCAGGGGTTCTTTTTCAGCAGCAAAGACATGCAAGTTTTATTTTTAATATACTTCTTATATTGTAGGGGTACTAACGGTGATAACCGTTAATTTTCTGTTACAGAAGAACTTATTTTCTTATAAGAAATTTTTCCAACTAAAAGTTTAAGTCCAATTAAGTAAAACAAAAATACCGGTAATTTACTTTTATGGCTATAATATGTAAAAAAATAAATAAAATTATTTTGTGTGTCACAAAAATTATGCGAATATTCCATATAAGTCGGCATTACTCGGCATCGGTCATTATTTCGGCATTACACTCACACATCGCATGGACGGATATTTTGTTATTTGACACATATGCTCCCCTTGGCGAATCATATAATGTTTAATTGTAGAGTGTAACTTCTAAATGTTCAATAAAAAATCCCATAAATGGTCAATAAACTCATATTCTTTTTGTTTATTGCCCTACCTCTTGCACTGGGGACCTATTTTTTTTATTGTACAAAGTCAAAATGAAATGAAGCATTCAGCAGCGAATCCTTTATAAATATAAACAATATAGTTCGGGGCACCTGGTGTTGTGACTTATTCTTGGTTTGAGCGCTCTCTCCCCCCCCCCACGAACTAAGCACTTTTTGTCCAGATGTGTTAACCCTTTCCGACCGAGCTATCACGATCGTGCGGGTATAAAAGAGAATGTTCAAGCTCTTCAAAAATATTGATACCGAAGCAGCTGACTTGAACCAGTCGTTATTTGTATAAAAAATGACTTTGTTTTTAAGGAGTTCTTACACTGCGGTTATATTGACTTGGTCGCTGCTTTGAGCAGCGGTTTGGATTTGACCTTGGATTTGCCAAGGATTTCCCAAAAGGTTTTTTCGGTGAAATTGGCGAGAACTTGGCGAATGATTCTATATCGCGTTCGATTTTATTTATTGTTTGAAAACCAACGGAGATTATGGATGAAAAAATTTTGATTGCTGCTTGCGCTTTACATTTAAAAAGCATATATAATTATATAGAGGTAATTAGAAAAATATCTGAAAAACGTCGTCGAAGATAGTGGATGATAGCATGTTATCGCAACCGAACGATGTACGTAGAAAATGTTTAATTATTTTTATAGTATATTTTTCATGGAATGATATCTTTCATTACAAAACAATATTAACCTTGTGCATTCATAGCATACAAAAATGTGGGTTTTAAAAAAAATGTCAGTTAAGTATTTTTCACCCCAAAAGGAAAAGTTTGCAGTTTTGAGTTAAATGTTTTTTTTTTTTTTTAAATAAATATACTCGCGGCAGAAATTTAGAAGTTTCGAAATATTGGGTGTTGAAGATGACTTTAAATAATAAATTAGCATCTTGTGTTTTTTATGTAAATATTCATACACAATGTTGCGCGAAAATGATTATTTGTCAAGAAGATCCTTGTAAAGTTGGACGAAGGTACTCCGGTATCAGTATTTGTGCGTTCGAAACCCGTTACTGGAATAAATTACTTATACCATACATTGCAAAAAAAACCTGTAAATTTACAGTCCCTTTGATTTTTAAGTGCAACAGCCGTAGTTGGTAGAAAAGTCTGACCCAATAAATAAACGCCCGTATCCCATAGACTGTTAGAAATTTAGGGAAATCTCCGTATTTTTAGTTTTTAACTGTTTGTAATGTTTTTAACGGGCGTAACTGTTTTTTTAACGGGACATGACTGTTTCTTAACGGGATATGACTGGAATCTCTGCTGCCGGTTCCTGCCCATTATTTTACAGGGAATTTTTTTTAAAAGTGTGTATGAGAGTGTTTTTTCTTGATTGTTTTTGTTTTCGGGGACTATTCTTTTCCGTAATTATATTTTTAACTTTTAATGTCGGAGTATTACTGAATAAAATTAGGTCAAGTAAAAAAGTTTGTGTATAGTATTGTCTGCCAAAATTTCGAAATTATTAGTATTAAAAATAACTGATTAAGCTATCCACTCCAACCAGGTTTTAGTATTTTAATGCAAATTCTGGTTTAAAAATTAAATTTATTGATTACGGGTGAGATTATAAGAGATCGAATACTTTTATTAACATAGGAGCATTTTATTATCAACGTATTTTACAGTGTTAAATTTTGAATTTCATTCATATATATGTTTGAATTTTTCTTTCAAAATAATAAATGCGTCCTGTTTTAAATCAAAATATATTAAGTAAAACATCTGAGAAAAACTCATAAAATTCAATCTGAAGTTTTAATATAATTTTTCACCATGTAGGATCGCTTAAAAAAGAGAAAACCCGCCAAGATGGCTGCTCTTTACCTATGGTAACCCTTTCCTTTGAAGTCGCCGCAAGACTCCCAAACCAAACGGGAAGCTTGCTCTGGACGATGCCCTGGGCATCGGATTGGATTTCCCGGGTTACACTGCCTTGAGCGGTTCCTTGGGCAGCGACCAAGGCATCGCTCAAGGCGCTGCCCAGGGCAGTGTAACTGCGGTATTAAATCAGCGCCATCTGATAGCCGGTCTCAAAGGGATAATCGAGTGAAGTACGTTCGCAAATTGGTGGCTACTTTTTAAGCTCGTTTTACGATAAAATAGTCTTTCTAAATTTAAAAAAAAAGATGGATTCTAAATCCTCAGTCATGATATTACTAATATAAACTGTTTTTCTAAAGTTTATGTAAGTTAAAATTATATTAAAAAAAGTTCTAATTGTAGCTAAGAAAATTAGATTTTTTTCTTGTTAATTTATTTTCTCTTTGTTTAAAAGTAAACTTCCTCACGCGTCCCCACGGCGATTTTTGCAGGAACTTGTAGTGCATACTTCATATATTGATATCCAACAAGAATATGTTGCGCAAGTTTTCGACATTTTGATTTATATATCACTGTTTTATATATAGCTCCAAATATTAAAAAAAGACGCATTTAAATAGATTTTTGTTTGAAATACGTTAAACTAGAAATTTCTTTTGTGAAAATTCTGTTAAAATATTTTTAATTATAAAATATAGTATCAAGAAAACCTCATGCTTTTGATTTTTGTCCGTAATTAGTGTATAAAGTGGAGTTGTGACTATGTCTCAGAAACTATCTCTCCACTCTCAAAAAAGCTTGGATCTAGTGGGAAATCTATAGTGAATTGTTTTGAATTTGTAATTATAAAATTAGTTCAGCAGGCTTTCTTTCAACTTATACGATATATATGTATATACATATGTCTTCGTAATGTTGAAATGAAAGCATAATGTAACTTCTTGAGGGTTTTTTAATTAATTTTTTGCTTTTTAGGCGAGTCTCAAGATTTCTGTATTGTATCTTTTATTGCAGAATTACGTTCAAAAGAACTTGTTTTAAAAATAATAGAATTAAATAATTTAATGAGACAGAATCTTTGCATAAAACCCTATACGAAAAATTCTTATTTATCACAACATCTCAAAAAGTGTATAAATGGCCCGGATAGTGAATCAAGCGATTTATTTAAATCTCTTTCGCATTTTACAACGCCGCTTCTCATAGAAAACTGGTTAAAAAAGTAAGAATTCTTATTTAAAACAAAATCATTACTAAAAATATCTTTAAAGTTGACTTATTTATTCATAATTAACTATTTAACATTAAATACAACCATCAAAATTTTTATAAATCACTCCAGTTAATTAATGCCAGCTAATGTGGTATCTTGACACAGTGTGTGTCTCCTCGAAATAAATAAGGTAATTTTTTATTAATGGAAAAAAAACTAACAGCTTCAAAATGTTTTTGTATTAGTTTTCCAATTATTAATATTAATTTTATTTTTAAAAAATGCACAGATTTTCAAAAAACGCAATTTTAGTATGGTATTATTCTACAAAACTATTTCAGCAAACCTCAACATGGTTATTGCATGAGTCGAAACTTCCAAAAATAATTAGTCAAAAATTAGTTCTTCATTCCGTGTCTCTTCTAGAATGTGTGAGATAGCTCACGGTTATACTAACTCTATGTGGTTATAGTGGTTACACACCACTATTTTTCCTTCATGTTGCCTTCAGCTGAAAAAATAAAACACTTTCAAAATGTATTCTGTTGTTTGGTTGGTTGGTAGACATATATTTTCAGGCTTGTGTGATTGGTCACAAATACCAATTATTCTGTCGAAAGTAATGTAATGTAATCGTTTTCGGCTGCGTATTTCTAGCCTCCTTTAGGAGATATAACACATCCATCCAATTACGTCTCGTCATTTAGAACCCTCGTCAAGTGACGAAATCGACACCTGAGCGAGCACCCTTCTTCGAGCGTACGCTAACGCCGTCAGGACTTTCGACTCCACAGATTTAACGAGCACGTAAGTGTACTCGGGCACCTCGGTGATATTTTAGAGGATTTTTCCCACCATCACGAATACGTCTATAGTATGGCTAGGATAAGGACAGAACCTAGAACCTACTCGGTGAGAGGCTCGTCGCTTACACCTCTCGGCCACCGGGGGGCCATTCTGTTGAAGATTTTTGTTGTTTGCTTTATAAAAATTATATATATTTATTATGTTGTCAGGCACCTTCAGAAACTAAATTCATAATTTGAAAAATAATCGACATGTCTCACGTGATGTATTTCCGACCAGCTTTCCTTCCAGAAATTTCTTAATGGTTTATGTAAAGGTTATCTGTTGGGGGGGGGGGGCAGCACATGGGCAGTTCTACCATAATTTTTAATTTAAGATATAAAAAACTAAAATTTCTTTTTTCAAAGTCACTTCAATTGTGTGTAAAAATGCTTATAAGGGTACTAGAATAACAAAAAAAAGTTCAGCAAGGCTCATTTGCAAATTTTTTTTAATTAAATAAAGGATGTCTGTTTTTTCTTAAAACCTTTATCAAAGAAACCGGTTTAAATTGGCCTTATGAAAATAACTATTTTTCAAAGAAACCAAAGTCACGAAAAAAACAGTTAGTCTTAAAATCGGTTTTGGTTTTCCATTAGGGTGTATCGAAAAAAGCAAATTTTTTATGATGCCTTTAGGGTAGAGCGGAAAAGTTGCCTCTATACATAAGTAACTTCTACTCAAAATTTCATCACCCTAGGATAATGTCTTCTGTTCTGGCAAGGGACGTGAAATTTCAAAAAATTTGTCAAATCGCCAATTTTTTAATTAAAAAAAAAACAGTCAAATGTCACAGCACTTTGTGGTAGTGTGTAAACGTTTCACATAGGTATGGTTAATTACTCTGCAAAATTTGACGCCCTACGTACAATATGTTCTGTTCTGGCAAGGAGCCTGAAATTACTCAAAGATGACCAAATACTTTTTTTTCATTATTTAATTAACATTAATTGAACATAAACCAGAAATGTCATACTCGCATAATGTTAGACATAAGAATTAAGAAATAAGTATTCAAAATTAAAAGTATGAAAGTGTGTGTTTTGTTAGGTCTTTAGGTTTTTGTACATGTACATTGTACTGTCTCTTGCACATAAACTCAGGCATGGTCTTTCTTGATTTCAGAGTGGAGCGAATAAATCCGTCCCGTTTGTTATGACAACACACTTTATTTGAGGCCTCCGTAACCAATTTTACTGTTCTTTCCACAGCTTGTGTGTGGCATGGGAACTTTGTAAAAGTCCAGTCAATTGTTATTGGTTCTTCCAGCATACTTTTCAAATCTTCTGTAGTCACATCATTCAGTATTGGTGGTTTAGTTACTTTGCTGGACGACCCGTCAATTAGTTCGAAGTAGTCGTTTGATTCGAAGTTTATTTTTGGAATATCAAACTTTCCAAGGGTATTGCTCTCGCCATTAGTTCAGACATGTGTCCTCCAGGTCTTGCTAAGCGCTCTCCAGGTCCCTTAAACACGTCCCGGTGGTTGACAACAGCCAACAGGATATTAAGACTGTATGTATCCATTACAGAACCATCAGCGAACTTTCTATAGTAGAGTACCATAGTAGATTACCATAGAAGAGTTCATTATCAGGGTGTATGTGCCATCTTGGTTCCGCGTCAAAATCCACCATTCAATTAAGGATGGAGCTCGGCATATTTACCATTTTATTCAGTCATCCAGATAATTGGATCAAGTTAACCTCAACGTCATCGACCCAGTGATTTCTCGGGGGGGAATGCTTACTTCGCATACCCAGAAAACATACTGCTCGCAATGCTGACTGATGAGAGAACACATATCAGAGCCCTCGGCATTCGAAGAGTCTTAAAAGCAAGATAATCATGTGAGACAGTTGGACAAGTTGTGATTAGAAGGTTTGATATTCCAAAAATAAACTTCGAAGTAAACGACTACTTCGAACTAATTGACTGGTCGTCCAGCAAAGAAACTCCACCACCAATACTGAATGATGTGACTACAGAAGATTTGAAAAGTATGCTGGAAGAACCAATACCAGTTGACTGGACTTTTTCAAAGTTCCCATGCCACACACAAGCTGTGGAAAGAACAGTAAAATTGGTTACGGAGGCCTCAAATAAAGTGTGTGGTCATAACAAACGGGACGGATTTATTCGCTCCACTCTGAAATCAAGAAAGGCCATGCCTGAGTTTATGTGCAAGAGACAGTACAATGTACATGTACAAAAACCTAAAGACCTAACAAAACACACACTTTCATACTTTTAATTTTGAATACTTATTTCTTATGTCTAACATTATGCGAGTATGACATTTCTGGTTTAGGTTTAATTAATGTTAATTAAATAATGAAAAAAAAAGTATTTGCCCATCTTTGAGTAATTTCAGGCTCCTTGCCAGAACAGAACATATTGTACGTAGGGCGTCAAATTTTGCACAGTAATTAACCATACCTATGTGAAACTTTTACACACTACCGCAAAGTGCTGTGACATTTGACTGTTTTTTTTTAAATAAAAAATTGGCGATCTGACAAATTTTTTGAAATTTCACGTCCCTTGCCAGAACAGAAGACATTTTACGTAGGGCGTCAAATTTTGCACAGTTATTAACCATACCTATGTGAAACTTTTACACACTACCGCAAAGTGCTCTGACATTTGACTGTTTTTTTTTTAATTTAAAAAGTAGGTTTGTAACAGAATCTGTCACTTAACTCGCTTCCACATATTTGTGTTTAACAGGAAAAAAAGCGCCAAACACAACATTAATTCTATATTTAACATTTACAAGCTAAATTTGGCTAGTTTCATTTATTTTATTTCGAAAATTCAATAATTATTACTTATCGTTTGCAAAAATTAATTTATATTTTAAAGAATAAATATGTCATATTCCTCGCTTTTAAATAGAATGAAAACATTTCATATCACCATACAAGGATTCCGTAGTGAAATATATTTGACGTCATTTCAAACTGATCGATGTTGCAAAAATAAATTTATTTTAATTTATTGTCTAAAAGAATTAAAGTTTCTCGAGCGATTGTTGCGAATGGCAAATGTGATTTAATTCTAATAAAAACAGGGCCTTTAGCTATTTGTAATTCAAAGTTTTAAACGCCAAAATTAACTATTTTCATGAATCTTCTTTCTCAGATTTAATAATTAGACTTTATCGTTTGCTAAATTTGTTTGAAGTTCGAAGAATAATGATGTAATCTTTTTTAATAAATATTTTTGTCGCCACAATTTCCCATTTACATTTCTTTCGAAAATTCACTTATTTATAATTTGTTAAATTAATTTCCAGTTCAAAAAATTTATAATTCGTACAATTGATGCTTTAAAAATAAAAGCGAGACTTAGCATATTTTTTTTATGTTAAGTTAGAATTCTCTATGCATCTTTCTACATACATATATATAGAACCATTAAAAGAACTCTATTGTGATAATACAACAATCCAAACCGAATTATATCACATAAATAAATATTTTTTCAAAAGTGTATTTTTATTTTAACAAAAGTTTCTCGTACGTTTAACGAAATGGCAACAGTGAAAATATTGAATAAAAATGGAATTTGCATGTTATTTCAATGTAGATTAAATTTTTAGTTATTTAAATTTTAAATAAGCTTCTAGTTTAAATTTTTTAATGAACTTTGGCATGTAGCCTAATCTGATTTTTTGCTTCAAAATGACGTATCCCACTTGTCTGTGGGACTTGTGGATGACAACAGTGAAAATATGAATAAAAATAGAATTTGCATGTTATTTCAATGTAGATAAAAAAAAATTTAGTTATTTAAATTTTAAATAAACTTCTAATTTAAATTTTTTAATGAAATTTGGAATGTAGCCTAATCTGATTTTTTGCTTTAAAATGACGTATCCCACTTGTCTGTGGGACTTGTGGTTCTTTCTGTGAAAGTGGGTGACAGACAGACAGACGGACGGACAGACAGACGGACAGACAGACGGACTGAACGATTATAAAACCTTCCACTTTTTACGTTATAAACGTAGTGTGGAAGCTAAAAATTGGCGATTTGACAAATTTTTTGAAATTTCACGTCCCTTGCCAGAACAGAAGACATTATCCTAGAGTGATGAAATTTTTAGTAGAAGTTACTTATGTATAGAGACAACTTTTCCGCTCTACCCTAAAGGCATCATAAAAAATTTGCTTTTTTCGATACACCCTATTTTCCATCCCTAGATCAAGAGGACGGTAAGGAAGGGACGGTAAAGAACTTACTGTGTTTTCCGGTCTTTTTTGTGTTGGAACAAACTCCAGTTTACCAGAAATGGACTTTTTACTCGTTTTACTCAAAAAATATTTATAGAAAAAAATTCCAATTATCTAACAAAAATTAACCTTAACTCTGAGAGACTTTAGCAATAAAGCCACGCAGCTCATTTCAATAAGTTTTTTGAAATTTTAGTCTTGTTGGTAAAGTCTTGCGAAGAAATGCGGCTACTAAATGTGATTTTTCTGCAATCCAGTTTTTCATAATTGAATAATTACTTTAGCTAAATCCAGTGAATCTCTTGACCGCTTTAGCAATGAGACCAGTTGTAACGGCCTCAGTAACCCACAGTCTACCAAAAGGATCCTCAAGGAGGAGATGAGTTATCTAGGATTCTATACTACTGCTATCGTTGTTGTTTAGAATATTGGTAGGAACGCAGAAATAAATCTGCGCCCTCTAGCGTGAGGATGATATATTGTGGTTGCGCGTGTGGTAATCGCCACACAGTCAATGTACCAAAACCCATGGACAAAGTAAAGATAAGAGACATTCATATTATAAATATCAAAAGCCAAAATTTTATGGAAAGAATTTGTTAAGGTATGGTATTAATTCAATTTAAAATTCAAAGGAAGGTAATTTTTAAGTAAAAAATGTGTTACTTGAGCACTAAACAAACAATTTGATATTCGGGACAGGGGACGGTAAGGAAATTTCGACAATGTTTTGTGTCCTAAAAATTGCCGTTTGATAATTATGTAAGGACACAATAAGAAAAAATGAAAACTAAATTTTAATTTTTAAGTTATGCCTAAGGGACTTTAAATTAAAAATTATGGTAGAATTGTCCTCATACGAATTTAAGATATTTCTGTGAACTGTTATGTAACTATACTGTGTTAAAGCTCCTGAAGGAGGCTGAAAATAGGCAGCCGGAAACGATTACATTAACCTTCAATGAACATTGCACTAGAGCATATGCCGACCCGGTGGCGCAACGGTTAAGGAGCTAGCCTTTGGAGCCTCTGGGTTCGGGTTGGAATCCCGGTAAGGCATGGATGTTTGTGTTTGTCGAGTATATGCGGAGTACGTACTCGTTAAATCTGTTGGGTACGAAAGTCCTCCAAGTTCCCATACCAAATCAATACCTCTGGGGGTGAAAAGCCAATTCTGGGGATCCTCTAGTTGGCCTCTGTCTCTAAAAATTAGATGGATCCACTTATGTGTGTTGTGTCTGTCTTACCTGACGAAGGTTTATAAGCGGGTCTCTGACCAAGCACGCAAACCTGAATATATATGTCTACCAACCAACTAGAGCATATTAGAGTTTAATGGCTTTTTTTGCCAAATTATCACCTTAAAAGTGCCAAATATGCCACCCGAATTAAAATTGTGCCAAAAGGCGTATATAAAGGTTAGGTTGTATTTATCGTCGCAAAGAGAGCTACAATACTATTGGTTTGAATTATCGTCGCACTAGAGCTACACGAGGGCTAAACAATACTATTGAAAACGGGCGTCAGAATTTAGAATCATAGTCAGGTGGTAAACCAACACTACTTTGTATTAAAGGTTTCTGTGCAGAAACTTTATATATAATTTTAGAGTCATCAGATACCGATGACAAATTCTGAGTATGAATAAATCTTATTTGTAATATATAAATTATGAAATACTGGTATACAAAAATACTGTAAAACGCCAATTACAATTCGGTAAACTATTTATGAACAATGATTTAAAAAAATAAATATTTGTAGTTGGGAATAATTGAGTCTATAAATACGAACTTATAAAAATGCATATACCAGAGGTACGGCAACTAGTACTTTTGGCGAGTTGTTGAAAGTTTTTCCAGTAGGCGATTGAATTTAGAACCTTTTAGTCCAACAACCGAAAGTAAAATTTAATATTATTATAATTAGCAAAATTAAAAATAATGGCAATTTGCGTCAAAACTATATGTACTTAAGCAGGACTCTACACTGCCAAACTCTGAACACTTTATGAACACATTGCAGAACAATCCATTTGTCTTCTTTTTTTAAACACATTATAGAACACTTTCTAGAATACATATGGAACGCATTTTAAAGTACTTTTAGAACATTCACTAGAGCAACACCTTGTGGCGGTTCACCACACACGCAACCTCAAGTCATATCAACAACTAGGTAGCGCTGATTTATCTCATCTCGTTTATACCAGTATTCTTAATTACAAAGTTAATAGTAGTATATAAGCCAAGGTAAAACTTAACCACCCTGAGGATCCTTTTGGTAAACTGTGGGTTACCGAGGTGCCGCTACAGTTGTGCCGTAATTTAGAACCGTGGTCAAATGACGAGCCAACGACTGATTAGGCACCTAATGTCACTTTTGTAAGAGCGACGTCGCACGCGGCATATTTTAGCGTGCACTCTCTCTACCGGGGTATTAACTCGTTGGACTTTTTGGCTGCACAAACCATTGACAGGTCGGCAGTTATTTTTGCAATACCCGAACCTGGAACCTTTCGCATGCAAGGCAAGCGCCTTACTGACTGGGCTCCCTAGCACAAGTGCTTTGAAAGATGTCTAAAAATTCTCTGAGAAGCACATCGATCTATTTTTTCTAATAAGCTGTCCACAATATGTTCTGAAAAGAGCTGCCGAATGTGTTCTAATGGTATTCTGAACGAAATAGGGTCCCACGATGTGCATCGAAATGCGTCCCAGAAAGTGTTCTAAAGCAGGGGACAAAATAAAGTGTTCTACAATATACAGGGTGATCCAAAAGTCAGGACGAACTTTAAAATTGGATAATTCGAAAACAAATAAAGAAAAAAAACATGCGGTTTGCACCGAACGGACTGAAAAGAAGCCGGGATTTGTGTGGTTACAAAAAATAATAAAATAAAAAATAATAATAATAGTTCTGTCGGCGACCGACAGATTTCTGATACAGGATTATGCAAATTGCAAAGCAACAAACGATTTAAAAAGTAGCAACTAGCAGGTAAGCTAAAGCCCATTTCACACCTTGTCACAACTACTTGCAACTCCCATAGGACACCATGCATTTAAAAGTTGCACTCAAGTCGTGAGATTTTTTAATGCGAGCACGGAAAAATCTCAAGTTGCATGTACCGTTAGCCAATCAGAATTCAGTATTTGTTTGCTACATTGTGGCGTACTAGACTTCGCCAACTGGTTGTTTATTTACTTTGTAAGACGCCAACTTTCCTTGCTTGCAAAAAAATGCGAAAATCTGCGCAATTAAAAATGGGTAGTAAATGGACGGCAAAAATGGAAATTGATCTTATTAATGAAGTTCGGAAACATAAATTTTTGTATGATGCAAGCGATGCCCTGCATTCGAAGAGGACGAAGTTTGTTTACAAAAAGATGAAATTTGCCAAATTGTGAGGTAAATAATTTTTTGTGGAAACCCGAAAAACCAGGTTACCACAAGTTACGAGTTGCAGTTGCAACGGATTTGCAAGTAGTTGTGTAGGTGTGAAATGGGCTTTAAATGCATCGGAATGCTGTAAATAGTTGACAAAGCCCTCTTAGTTAAACTTTATTGTAAGAATTCGGAAAGTGCCATTGCGGCATTGCGAGCATATAGCTACACGAAAGGCATACGAGATGGCAAAAGGACCAATAACGTCTTCTGCAATGAATAAACTGATGAAGAAATTTAAAGCTACGGGTTCTTTAGAGTCACATCCAAGAAGTGGACGTCCCTCAGCAGTCGCTGCTGTTGCCACGACAGTGGAGCAGACGGTGCAAACCATATCAGCGGTATCTGCGCATCGGGAATGCAATGCTCGAGAAGTATTAAGGCAGACAGGAGTGTCGTACGGATGTGTCTGGAGGCCACTGCGAATAACCCTGAAACGGTATCCATACAAACTGCAACATAACCAAGAACTGAAACCTCGTGACTTCGACTAGCTCGCCAAGATTTTGCGAATTTGCTGTTCAATAATGATGGAAGAACAGCACAATTGGCTCCACACTGTGCTTTGGACAGATGAAGCACATTTTACATTCTCCGGCACTGTTAACACCCACGATTGTCGGGAGTGGGCCACAGAAAAACCGTATGAATTTGCTGAGGTACCCTTGCGTCAACCTAAAGTGGCAGTCTGGTGTGGCTTCACTGCTGATTTCATTATTGGACCATTTTTTTTTTTTTGAGGAAGTCACAAATACTGGTTTCAAATCAGTTTCTGTCACTGGTGAGAGATATGCAGCACAGTTGGTGAACCAAATTATTCCTGAACTTCAAGCTAGCACGACAAGCACTCCAAACAGTCACCTTCATGCAAGACGGAGAGCACCACTTCCTATTGGGCACTGCCTATGCAACGCCTGCTACGTTCAACATTTGGGGAGCATCGCATTATCAGTCGATGCTTTAATCACGCATGGCCTCCAAGATCTCCCGATCTGACACCCTGAGACTTTTGGCTGTGGAGTTTCTTAAAGTCAAAAGTGTACCGCGACCAACCGGCATCACTAGTAGCACTGAAAGATGCCACCCGCCAAAATGTGTCTGCCTTAAAGCAAGAAATGCTACAAAATGCTGTTAACGGTGTGGTAACTCGTTTTACAGCGGTACTTCTGAATGGTGGACAGCACATTGAACATTTACTGTAAATAACTGTAACTAATCTTGTAACTTTTAAACATTTTTTTATTTGTAGATTATCTTTTGGTGAAATATAAAAGTAAAGCGTTATCTGTCGGTCGCCAACAGAACTACAATTATTATTAAATTATTACTATTTTTTCGTAGCAACACAAAACTCGGCTTCTTTTCAGTCCGTTTGGTGCAAACCGCCTTTTTTTTGTCTTTATTTGTTTTCGGATTATTCAATTTTAAAGTTCGTCCTGACTTTTGGATCACCCTGTTCTTCAAAATAGAGTACATAAAAGTACTACAAAATAGAATACAAAAAAAGAGAGCTGCTGTGTAAAGTACCACTTTAATAGATAGTGTTGCTACACAACCTTGGCATTTTGGTAACCTACTTTCAGCAAAGTATTTATACTAGTGAACTCACATCGGATGGCTGTTGGATTAAAATGTTTTAAATTGCCTTGCTTAAAGAAACAGTGTTTGCCAACTTGCCTCCCCAAAAGTAATAGTGGTCGTAACTTTTTTGTACGTATTTTTAGAAAATAGTTTGCGGAAGTGTGTTTTTTTTAAAGTATTTTTTCACTCATACAAACCAATACTTTCTAATTTATTTATTCATAATAATATTTCTACATCCAGGAGGATTTGAACAATTCCCTAAGGATGAATCAATTTAAAATAGTTTCTTTACAGAAACTTTTAATGAAAAGATAGATTGCTCTTTTGTGATCTAAATGCAGCCATTCTTGTTAATAAGGTTGCAATGATGCCTTAAAATACTATGGCGGCCGTCAATTAAGTTACGGGGACTCGGTACTCAAACTTTTTTTTAATTGAGATTTGCATAATAGTCATACAGTCTAAAAAAATACTATTAATGACATACAACCCAGAAAAACAGTTACAGATGGATAGATGGAAATTTGTTATGAGACTCGGATGACTGGAGTTCGGTAATAATTGGAGTTCTACTGTATTGTGTTCCATCTTTCTTGACTTCCGTGCCCTCGTGTTACGCATATTCCCAAAAACGAAATAAAACCCTCTTATTCTCAATGGAACTGCAAAAGGATAATGTTATTTGCCGACATTAAAAAATGTATTACATGATTGCAGTATTTTGGGTGTATTTCACTTCAGTAAGGGAGGAGGAGGTTACGTGAAAATGTGATTTTTGTATGGGGTTAATTGGGTTTGTAGTAATGTTAATTGGAGTCTTTTGCAATAACATATAACTTCGATGGGACAAGTAGTTGATCAATAGTTCCCCGTGCCTCACAATTGTTAGATTTATTGTAATTCCCTCATTTTTTGTTTTTTCCCTCATAATATATAGTTTAAACACATATTTACTTTTGTTCTATCTATATTTATATTCATTTTAGTTCGGGCATTCTGTTTTCTAATAAATATGTGTTTGAATTAATAAGTTTTGAAAAAAAACTTATCAATATCTATATTCGCATAAATTCTAATACTTTAAATGCATTTTATAGTTGAGATTTAAATGATCTATCTCATTTTAAAATTTTGTTGTTGTTCGAAATTATATAGTATTATTTATTAAGGGACTGTTATTCTTAACAGAAGCATTTTTAATAAGTGTTATAGTATTTGTTAATTTTTCTTTAAGAAGCCAAAGCTAATTTTTTTTTAAATAATGGAACGTCTGAACAAGGTTCTCATTACTTTAAATTACTTTATTAGTGTTTTAATCTCCAGTAGAAAATTCTTGTACGGGGATTTTAAATGAATAGTTCTATAGCGTTTTTTTTAAGTTAAAAAAAACAAAGAAACTCATTACATGATTATGTTTTTAAAAATATGTGCTTGCTGTTTTTAGCTTTTTAATCTTAAATTTCTAAAAATTGTGATTTTTGGCAGTAGTATTCTGTAACAGTTTTTACACTATGCAAACATGTTGAAGAAGGATTTTTTAAAATTTAAAATGGTATTTTATGAATTTCTCTAGGAAATAATATTGCTTGGAAGCAGAAACAAAATAAAAAAAAGAACTCATTTGTTTATTATGTTACTCGGACCGAACGGTATTCGAAATAGCCCGCTGGATCCGTCATTCACCGCGAATACATTCCTACTAAAATATGCGACCGACTACCAACAGATGGCGCGACCAGAGTACTTTTTGAGGACAGCCTGTGAATCTATGTTATTTCTCGAGTATACGCGGCATTCTATGTAGGAGGCTATGGTCGAGAATTACGCATATATAATATTAAAAGGACACCTCCCGTCATGTCCCGTCAATTCTGGGTGATGTTAACACTAAAACACAAAACAAATATTCGGCTCTCATTGTAATCCAGGTAGATAGAACAATCCGGTATATCCACGGCCAACTTCAATAACAAGGTCAGAGAAGCTCTCCCAAACATGAGCGTAGACGGAAATTTTGACGTCACTGTTCCCAGTGCCGAAGATCGAGAAACCAGTTCGGACGCATTCGGAACCCTAAAACTGTGGTCAGCCGTGAACGAGTGGTTCCGAACGGGTTTCGAGACAGGTTGTCTTCATCTTCGGAACAACGTCACTCGGAACTATGACGTCAAAATTTCCGTCCCCGAGCTTGTTTGGGAAAGCTTCTTCGTCCATAGTAGTTGAGTAGGCCGTGGTATAACGGGATCAACCTTCCCATGAGGCTTTCGCGCGTTGGCCTCAATTTCGCACTACTGCGCAGGTACTCTGTATCTGCTACTAACGTCGTAATTTAGAACCACGGTCAAGTGACGGGCCGACATCTGAGTAGGCACCAAACATAACATTAAAGAGCGATATCGCGTATTTTGAGAGGGACTCTTGGGACATATTTTACGACCATTCCTTTAGTACGGGGTATTATTCATCAAGCTGATTGGCTGCACATAGCGTTTGTTAGGAAGTTATTTTGGCAATACCCGGACCGCACTTGGAACCTTTCGCATGCAAGGTAATCACCTTACCGACTGGGCTCCCCACCCCTTTATGGAACTGACGTAAGAGTAGAAGCGGGTTCAGTTTCATGCTGTCTCATTTTTACAACACCTTCGTGATTTAAATGTTTGAAAGTCGGCTATTTTACTTTGAACTATGACTATTTCCTCAGTTGAAGAATGCAGCACGCTATGTGAAAAAATACCGATGTTCTAATAGTTCCCTTTTAAAAAAACGATTATTGTTTATTAATTTTATTGAATGAAATGTAGTGTTAAATCATTCACCAATGCGTTTGTTAGGGTGTATAAAAATACGAGTGAATTTCTGAGCTAATTTTAAAAAAAAAAGTTCTTACGCTTAAACAAAATTTATATGAATTATACACGCAATTGGGAAAAAAACTTTGACCTGTTTGAAGAACTTCGGAAAGTATAAAAAAACATGTACTTTTTTTTTAACAATTAAACATATTTTACGTTTTCATCGCATATCCATTATATGTGTTCATCCAATGCATATGAGCATTAAAACTAGACAAACCTTTTTCTTCGGCTCAATGCATCACCATTTAGATCATCAATGCAACCCAAAGAGCAGGGATAGTTGATTTTGCAGATCTTACAAATAAAAGCAACCTATTTTGTGTTAAATGTTTCTGTACGGAAACTTTATATATTACCGAAACTTGTCGATACCCTCTCAATAAAAAAAATACAATATAACAAATAAATAAGTTACGGAAAATTGGTACGCAAAAATACAATTAAAAGACAGTTACACTTCGTAAACCCTTTACAATGATTTAGGAATTTAACCGTATTGGGAAGGAATTGATTCAATACATATAAACTTGTAAAAATAAATAATCGAGATTTACAACTAGTGCCAAAAGTGTTTTTTTTCCAGTGAGCGAGAATATATAGAGCATTTATAGTCCAACAACGATGCGACACCGACTTGTATTCAATAGTACAAAAACTGCAGAAATCAGGTTGCAATATTGCCCAAGTTGCTTTACTGCTCTCTAAGAAGAAGTTTACACTGCAAATTGGATTACTGTCAATTAGAGTCTTTAAATACATATTACTTTAGTGTGCCAATCGTTTGGTCGATCACTCATCGTACCACCCCACAGTGGGGGGTTGACCATTACGCTAAAATTCTGCGCACTGTACCGGGTGCGGGGTCAATTCCCGCCTTCGCCCTGGGTGTAATGACCCTCTCTGTGTCAGTGAAAATTCTGTCTGTGTCTGTCTTACTTGACGAAGGTTTATAAGCGGGTCTCTGATCACACAAGCCGAAAATACATGTACCAACCAACCACCTCACCGTGGGCTATATTGTTATTAGTCTGTTTCAGACGACGTACTCTCAATGCGTGAAGATATTTCGTATTAAGGATATTTTATGTTTAGTATTATTTCAGTATTTAGAAAAAACTGTTATACAGATTACAATATAAGGAATTGCACAACATGAATAAAAAGAGAAAAAACGGGAAACAAATAATAAGTGATAATAAAATCAAAAGAAATCGCTATGATAACATACACAGTTCCAAATTATTAAGGAATTCCATTATGTTTTAGTCGGCCTGTCACTCACTTGACTGTGGTTCTAAAATACGATGCCCGTCGCCAATAGCCCTCGTGTAGCTCTAGTGCGACGATGATTCAAACTAAACTAAACCATTATGTTTTATAGTAAATTGAAATAATTAGATAAAATCAAAAAAAATATATATATTCCAGAACGACCAAAAATGAAAACAACACCGCTGGAACTGCTGCCACTCGTGACGTAGAACATGACTATTCCGGCGATAATGATAACGCATGTTAACATTTGAAAAACTTAGTGGAAGAACGTGCTAAGTGACAAAAAAGTGAAAACGAGAAAATGAGCTTTATAGTTTTTCGTTTGCACTTAGATCTGTTGAAAACGGTACTTGTAAACCGTAAAAAACATACTGAACTTAAAGTTTATGAAAAAAGGGTCTTATGAAAAAAGGGACGGATAAATATATAAAGTTTCTGTACAGAAACAATCAATACAAAGTAGTTTGCTATTTATGTTATATGAAATAAATTCATCCTTGCTTCTTGGGCTGCATTGGTACTCTAAAAGCCTGGAGTAGTGATGCATTGAGCCAAAGAAAAAAAAAGTTGCTTGTTTTAATGTTACGTATTGTTTTGGAGGAACACATAATATGGGAAATGGTTCAAGGTACCCGATATATATATGTATATATATATTCCAGGCATTTAGAGTACCAATGCAGCCCAAGAAGCAAGGATGAATTTATTTCATATAACATAAAAAGCAAACTACTTTGTATTAATTGTTTCTGTACAGAAACTTTATATATTTATCCGTCGATTATTATAAAAACTGCATTAACTACCAATGTATAAATACTAAAAAAAGAATTAAATATGAAATATTGGTACACAAAAATACAATTAAAACGCAATTTCACTTCCGTAAACCATTTATAATTATATTACTTAAGAAGAAGTCCACACAATAAAACTGAGCACTTTATGATCGCATTTCAACACACTATTTGTCTCCTTTTAGCTACCACACTACGTTTATAACGTAAAAAGTGGAAGGTATTATAATTGTTCAGTCCGTCACCCACTTTCATAGCCCAAACTGCAAATGCTACGGACAAGTGTGATACGTCAAAAAATCAGCGCATCGAAATTAGAATACATTGAAAATTTCATAAAATAGTTCGAATTCGAAGTACTTCAATAATTAAAAAAGTAGGTTTGTAACAGAATCTGTCACTTAACTCGCTTCCACATATTTGTGTTTAACAGGAAAAAACGCGCCAAACACAACATTAATTCTATATTTAACATTTACAAGCTAAATTTGGCTAGTTTCATTTATTTTATTTCGAAAATTCAATAATTATTACTTATCGTTTGCAAAAATTAATTTATATTTTAAAGAATAAATATGTCATATTCCTCGCTTTTAAATAGAATGAAAACATTTCATATCAACATACAAGGATTCCGTAGTGAAATATATTTGACGTCATTTCAAACTGATCGATGTCGCAAAAATAAATTTATTTTAATTTATTGTCTAAAAGAATTAAAGTGTCTCGAGTGATTGTTCCGAATGGCAAATGTGATTTAATTCTAATGAAAACAAGGCCTTTAGATATTTGTAATTCAAAGTTTTAAACGCCAAAATTAACTATTTTCATTAATCTTCTTTCTCAGATTTAATAATTAGACTTTATCGTTTGCTAAATTTGTTTGAAGTTCGAAGAATAATGATGTAATCTTTTTTAATAAATATTTTTGTCGCCACAATTTCCCATTTAAATTTCTTTCGAAAATTCACTTATTTATAGTTTGTTAAATTAATTTACAGTTCAAAAAATTTATAATTTGTACAATTGATGCTTTAAAAATAAAAGCGAAACTTGCATATTTTTTATGCCAAGTTAGAGTTCTCTATGCATCTTTCTACATACATATATATAGAACCATTAAAAGAACTCTATTGTGATAATACAACAATCCAAACCGAATTATATCACATTAATAAATATTTTTTCAAAAGTGTATTTTTATTTTAACAAAAGTTTCTCGTACGTTTAACGAAATGGCAACAGTGAAAATATTGAATAAAAATGGAATTTGCATGTTATTTCAATGTAATTAAATTTTTAGTTATTTAAATTTTAAATAAGCTTCTAGTTTAAATTTTTTAATGAAATTTGGCATGTGGCCTAATGTGATTTTTGCTTCAAAATGACGTATCCCACTTGTCTGTGGGACTTGTGGATGACAACAGTGAAAATATGAATAAAAATAGAATTTGTATGTTATTTCACTGTAGATAAAAAAATTTAGTTATTTAAATTTTAAATAAACTTCTAATTTAAATTTTTTAATGAAATTTGGAATGTAGCCTAATCTGATTTTTTGCTTTAAAATGACGTATCCCACTTGTCTGTGGGACTTGTGGTTCTTTCTGTGAAAGTGGGTGACAGACGGACAGACGGACTGAACGATTATAAAACCTTCCACTTTTTACGTTATAAACGTAGTGTGGAAGCTAAAAACTGCAAAATTTAATGCTCATTTAAAAAGCATAAGAGGTCATTTTTATTAGAATTAAATCACCATTGCCATTCGCAACAATCGTTCGAGAAACTTTACTTCTTTTAGACAATAAATTAAAATAAATTTATTTTTGCGACATCGATCAGTTTGAAATGACGTCAAATATATTTTACTACGATATTCTTTTTATTGATATGAAATACTTTCATTCCTATTAAAAGCGAGGAATATTACATATTTGTTCTTTGAAATATTAATTAATTTTTGCAATTGATAAATAATAATTATTGAATTTTCGAAATAAAATAAATGAAACTAGCCAAATTTAGCATGTAAATGTTTAATATAGAATTAATGCTGTGTTTGGCGCCTTTTTACCTGTTAGTTAAATACAACTGTTGTGTGGAAGCGGATTAAGTGACAGATTCTGTTACAAACCTACTTGTTTTAGACCACAATATTGATCACTTTCTAGAACACATATGGAACATATTTTGAAGTACCTCTTGGAACACTTTATTTCGTTTGCAGATATTTATTTTTAAGATATTTTATGTTTAGCGGATATTTTATATTTAGTATTTATGTATATAAAACTATTGTACAGATTACACTATTGTACAGATTACACTATTGTACAGATTACACTAAGTTTGAATTAAAATAGCTATAGGTTTTGTTTGGCCAATTTCTTTCTGAGGTGTATAAGAAGTGCGTTTTCAGTTGACGAAAATGTTGTGTGGAAGCAGTTTAAGTGACAGATTCTGTAAAAAAAAACTACCTGTTTTTAAGAGTTTCTTGGCAACCTAAAATGCCACATGTGCAATTTATTAATAAACTCCTGCATATAAGAATATTTAGCACACATCGAAAGGGTATGTTATCTGATGTCATAAATGCGTCGGTTTGTAGAAAAGAACCTTATGTGTGGACAGGCTAGAAATGACGAAGCGTATTTGGCTGATTTTAAGCTTTTAAAAAATGCTATAATTCTGCGAACTGATGCAATGGGCTTGTCCCAACAAACAAAACAAAACAACCAATAGCATCGCAGGTCGGATCGCGTGACCATTTTTAAACCAATGAGCTGTTTCGACACTTTGTCAAAGAAAACCAAACAACCAATGACATCGCAGTTTAGAGAGCGGAACGCAAAAGAAATATTCCCCTACCAATTATTTTCTGGTAGCTTTGGAAAATAATTGGAATGCGTCCTTCCCCATGCTTTTTTTTAAAAGAATGTATATTATGCAGTGAAGACTACTGAATTTTTAACAGTGTCGGTTTGCCTGATTATGGGGCCCGGATGGCCGAGTGGTTTGCATCGCAGACCATTACGCTAGCAGTCTGCGCGCTGTAACGGGTGCGGGTACGATTCCCGCCTTCGCCCTGGGTGTACTTCCTTTCTCTGTGACAGTAAAAATTCTTTCTGTGTCTGTCTTACTTGACGAAGGCTTATAAGCGGGTCTCTGATCAAGCACACAAGCCGGAATTTATATGTACCTACCCCTGATTATATAACAGCATTATAAAAAGTATTCCTTTAAAAGAAAAAAATATATAGGATTGTATATTATTTGAAGCATTACTAAAATTGCGTTGAACAAAAATACTGGAGTGAATGCTTTACATTTTCAAAGAGCAATAAGTAGTAAAAAAATTAACTTTGTAGGTCATAAAAATAATATCAATAATAGTATCGTACTTGTACCCAATATCGACATCCCTAATATATTTAAAAGTTAATTTTTTAATCGAGAGATATATAGAGCTACACTCCGCCAAGAAAAGGCAGTTAAAAATATTTTTATCTAGAAACTGCAAAAAAAGCGCGCTGTTCGTAATCCTTTCGAAATTAATTTGTATTTTTGTGTTGTGTTGATTTTAATTATAGAAAAGTTTATATTCTTATGATATATTGTATAATTACTTTAAATATTGAAAAGTGTAGTGTTTAAGAAAGCTGATAAAACAGATTTTTGATCGATGGTACATATAGTGCTTGATAATGTTTTATTTGCCTATTTATCATAATATATTGTAAAACTAGGCCTGATTCTCATTACGGACATTTAATGTTCTAATTGGAAGTATAGCAAATTAAACTTTAAAATCACAAATTTGTAACATATCTGTATATTGGGAGTTAAGTTTACTAATTAATAATACATTAAGGTTCATATTCGTGGCATTACAGCACCTTGAAGATCTTCAAAGAGCCACAACCGTAATGACCACCCTCCTTTATAAGGTGCACGTTTTGAAGATATGTATTTACTTTGCCTGCCTCCCCCGCAATATTTTAAATATATTTTTGCATCCCTTTTCCTCTAAATTCCTTTTAAAAAAGTGACTCTTACATCCAGTAGTAGTTCCGTAAGGAGCCATCTGTCCCGAATAGTTACATCAGGGATTGGAAAGTTACTTTTAAAAAGTAACTCTGTTACAGTTACAACTACTTTATCAAAAAAGTAACTCTGTTACAGTTACAGTTACTTAATATGAAAAGTAACGCGTTACACTTACTTAATACGAAAAGTAACGATTCACAGTTACTTTTTGAAATTTCAAGTTACAAGACAAATTGAAATTTAGCCATCTTACGATTTTTCAATGAAAACCACGATTAACGATACAAATACACAAACAAATGCGGAAATTATAATTAATAGAATTTTTTTTAAAATTTAATTTCAATCCTGTACGCTAATAATCAGCCGACGACGTCCATCAGCAAACTCGGGCGGGTAGACAGAAATAGGTGTGAACGTGCCCTCTCCCTCCCCCCCTTCTTCAAGGGGAGAAACTTTGTTGTTGGTCATTGTAGAACCCATTCATGCAACACAAAGGGGTTTGCACTGGTCGAAACTTTCCGAACGACAACCTGGTTGACAGTCAGCGTGATTTATTTTAAAACCCTTCTTTTCGGTAGATGTCTGTAATTACGGGAATAATGTGAACTTGGCCGTCACGCATTTAGCAGCCAAAGTGGACAATGCTTATTTGCTTTTTCCCCCCCAAGAAAGGCTGGTACTTCGGGAATGCGAATCTCTCTCTCTCTCTCAAACCAAAATAACTACAATGTTTGATGATGATAGTCAACAGTACTAGGATTCTGGGCACTAATTTTTAAAGTCCCGTGACGTGTACTGGTGGTGAAAAAATTAATTTTCAATACAATACTATACAGGTGTCCTATTAATGATCTAACGATGTGAATCGTTAGTTTCGTGTTTCTTATTTATGTTGCAAAATCTATTTGCAAATTGATGTAAATATTATTATTTAAAACAAAAAAACTGGTAATTTGCTTTTATTTAATATATACAAATATATTTAAAAAATTGTAATTATATGTCACATAAATTAATAATTATATGGCACACATACATATAAATTACATGTCATATAAATTATAATTATATGTCACACAAATAATGCGAATATCCCATATATACATTTATGTGTTACTTCGGCTTCACATAAAACACATCCAGAATATATGCATTTTTTTTTGTTATTTGGCACACATGCTTATTGCCCTTCCTCTAACCTTGGCAACCTTTATTGTATGCCTCAAAATCACATTACATAAAAATTAAATTTAAGTAACAATAGTTTGTGGTACCTGTATAACCGATTAAAGAAACAACCAATGTGCAACAAATTAACCAATGAATAGGTAAATTAGTTCCCTATGTCGCCTTGAAATAAATAAGGTAAAATGTATTGTTATTATCTAAAAAAACTAACTTTTGAATAAATTATAATTTTGCATTAGTTTTGCATTTAATACTATTAAGTTTATATATTCGAAAAAAATTAAGACAGCTTAAAAAAAAAAGGAAATTAAAAAAATTTTTGTTCTTTGTTTTATTCTACAAAACTCCTAAAACAAACCTCAGGACTTAATTTGTTGTCCTTAAACTAAACCTTACTTAAAAAATAAATCGAACTTCTATTTAATGTCCGTTCGCTAATAGTGCTAGTTGTCGTAACTTTTATGTACGTATTATTTAGAAAAAAGTTTATGGAAGTGTAATTGTTGTCTAATTGTATTTTTACACAACACACCAATATTCCATAATTTATTTATTCGTAATAATATTTTTACATACAAGAGAATTTGTACGATTGTTTTTAAATTATTAAGATATACATAACGTTTTTTACAGAAACATTTATTAAAAAGAAATAGGCTTAAAATCTTAGACAACTCCATAATTTATTTATTCATTATAATATTTCTACTGATGGAGGATTTGAACAATCTATAATATATGATTGTTATATATAAAGTTTCTTTACAGAAACCTTTTATAAAAGGATATATTGCTCTTTTATGTCATAAATAAAAATATTTATTCTGTTGGATTGATGCCGTAAAATCTTGGAGTAGTGAAGCTTTGAACCAAAGAAAATCTAAGGGTGCGTAACACTGCACTCAATTACCATTTAGCTTGAATTAAAAGTGTTCTAAAGCTTTTAACCGTTAAAGAACTGTTAATATATGATACAATTTTTTAAAGATTTTTTTAATATAAAATTAGAGATTGCAAAGCTTCATTTCATATACCACATACAATAAAAACGTTTTCAAGAAACTAATATCCCAAGTTAAAAAATAATCATTGTTTTTAAAAACACATATAACGTAGTCAATACTTAACTACAGGATGACGCAAGCAAAAGTGGCACGGCTTAGAAGTAGGGATAAGACAGGAAATGCTGCCAAGTCAAAAAACAATGCAAAAACAGGTTTACCAAGTGAAGCCATTGATCGCTTCAAAATTAAGCTCAAACAGACGCTTGGCGAATTATTTGCAGGAAACTGTGCCGTCTACACCTCTGCACTAATCCGATCAACGAGAACTTACACAACTCGCACTAAGATCTGAACTCGCCAATAGTTCATGTGATGCTCTAGTTCATGTGATGCTCTAGTTCATGTGATGCTCTAGTCTAGTAACAACCAAACCAACCAATAAAAAAACAGGTTTGCCAAGTGCAGCCATTGAAAGCTTGAATAATAATTTATGAATTCGACTTGGCGGGCTTTCAGGCGGCTTCAATAGTTTTTCTCACCACACATTTCCTTGCCTTCTTAGCTCCATTCCGGGGCCACTTTTATTTGCGCCACCTTGTTTATAACCATGTAATACAATATTGTTAAGATTAAAATACTTATAACTAAACACTGAATTTGAATTAATGAGTTCTTTAACTCACGATTCTCTCTAAAATAAAAATATAAATAATTAAAGACTGCTAATGTACGTTTACTGTTAAAACTTTGAAAAGAAATTATTTATATTTATAAAAAAAATGCACTTAAACGTTTCCCGTCAAATTTAATTGTGCTGTGTAATAGCGTTTCTTGTTGAGTCAGTAGTTTCCTGCAAGAAGTTCTTATGCAAAGTCTACCGTCGTTTAAGGAACACTACTTTTTAAATGTGACACATTTTACGTCAGTGCTTAGCTTTTGACCGAATTTTAACACTGTCGGTTTGCCTGAATGTCGCAAACTCTTTAAATTATACGAGCTTCTTATTATTCAATAAGTATTAATATAAAAATCAGTAACACCTGATATTTTCGAAATATTTAGGTGCAAACCGCGTTCTAGGTGACAGTTACAAACCTGTTTGTTTTTCTGATAAGTATTTCAGTAAGTATTTGAGTAACAGGAAAGTAGGCTATTTTAGTTCTTTCAGATTTTCTCTTTTTAATTAGCTGTTTAGCTTTTAGTAGGCTGAAAATGTATACGTTACATTTTATATATTGCTGTTACTTTACACAGTATTGTTTAGAGGTAAATCTTCAAACTCACGCTTTTTAAATTAATATAAGAAACAATGATGAAATATCATTATCCCCGCTTTTAAATCATTTTTACGGCCACGCATACTGCTTACTTAGAATTTTTTAAATAAATATTTAATTAACTTGTGCTAAACAAAAATACTGGGAGATACTGTAATATATTTTTAAAGTGGTAATTGAAGAGCTGAGTGGAAGAACGTGCTAAGTGACATTTTTGAAAAAATTGAGATTTTTGTGTCAATGATCATGTCCATTATTACCTCGTCACTTTTTCAATGGAAGAACGTGCTAAGGAGCCTTGGCATGTTCTTCCACTGAAATCGCCCGATTCCTGAACGATCGTTTAGTGGAAGAACGTGCTAAGTGACACGTTTGCGGAAAATTTTCAGGCTTTCGCTTGCATTAATAGCAAAACAAATGGTTCTTTTGTGGTTTTAATCAAAAAGAATTCAACAAAATGTAATTTATATTTCCTAATTAACTTTAATTATTAAATATAATCAATGAAATAAAATTTATAATGCGTAAAACTGGGTTTTACGCATTATAAATTTAGCAAAATGGGAAAAAAATGCATTTTGATTTTAAATTTAAACGGAGTTAAAGGTTTTAACATTTTATAAAATATCATCTACTTTGAAGGTCGTCTGATTTTTATTGTAATAAACAAAACATAGATAATTTAGCAGCGAACAGATGGTATAATTCAAACAAAGTTGCACCTGCTCTAGGGAGATCGCAGTTGGTATTAAAACAACATTCCACCAAACATTCAAAGCATCTGGTTTGTTTAAAAAAATGAATTATGGGTACAAAAAACGTTTTAAAGCCATTTTACGTTTGATCTCTAAAGCTATCGAACGCATTTTGTGCAATGTCCTAAACTCCTAAAATTATTAAAATGGGATTAAGAAACAAGCGGAAAGCTGAATTTTTGCTTGAAAGTGTGAATTGCAGCTTATACGGTAAGTACAAATTTAATCAAGAGTTTGCTTTGTTATGTAAAACTAAAATATTTTTATAATAATTGATGTTAAAATAAAGTAACAAAGTATAAAACGTTATAAGTTCTTAATATTTATTAAAATATCGATGACTTTAAAAAAGTACTATGCATCACGATTGTAAAAATAAATTGGTTAAACGATCATGTTCTACTGTTGTAGAAATGCTGTAAATTAAAGTAGCTTTCTTAAAATTGATTAAACCCTTAATTGAAAAGGAGAAAGGAAAACGTAAATAACCTTAGGATCTATATCTTGCCATACAACTTATTTTTACTTTTTTTAATATCAAAGTTTGTTTTTAAATTCCATTATTCTTATCTAAATACTATTTAAACATTTATTTTGCGAAAACTTACATCTTACATTATTATCTTTTTTTAAATCTTTTAAATTTAATATTTATTTATTCACATGCATTTGTGTTTCTTGTACTATCTTTTTGTATACTTTTTATTAAGTTGATTTGTCTTATTATTCTTCAAAGTATTTAGTTTATAATTTCAGTGATAATGGTATTTTTTTAAAAATATTTTCAATTAAAAACTTACTCATCTAACATTAAGCAAGAAGTTCTAAAATAACTTATATAACTTTCTTTTAACTTAAATACTCAAAGAAATCCTTATAGTAGGGACAAACGGACGAACAAAAAGCATAAGATAGGTGATTGATATCTTAAAAAAACCTAGGGATGAGTAACACTATGTATCAATACGCTCATTTAAAAGTTATATATACCTTATAAAGTATTTTCAATAACTGTCAAACCTAAAAAGTTCTATGGCAGCTACTCCTTGCATATGCACAATATTGTAGAAAACTTTATTTTGAGGTCCGACAAATACAGGGAACACGTGTATCAAATTTGAAGTCTGTATCTATTTCCGTTGTTCAGTAATACCTTTAAAACCCAAAAAAAGTTTATAGCAGCCCCTACTTGCGCATGCGCAATTTTCTCTAAAACCCTATTATGACGTCCAACAGGAACTAGGAACCCGTGTACTAAATTTGAAGTCCGTAGCTCTTTTATTTCGAACAGTAAAGTAGTTTCAGACAGACAGACGGATCAATGAAAAAACCCAATTTTTTAGAATGAGCACCCTCCAAAACGTGTAGAAAGCACAAAATCTTAATTTGGAATATTGACCCCCATCGCAATAGTTTTATTACCTTATATTTTATATTAGGTGATTGAAAGTAATAACTTTAAAAATTGGACGGGTACAAAGGAAGTTGGGGGGGGGGGGGGATAGTAGGACGTACGGACAGAAACAAAATAGCAGACGTACAGGCAGCTGGCCAAACACTATACATTGTAGTCATCTAATTTTTTTTACTTTCGAACCAAAAATGAATTTTCAAAATCAGGTACTTTGGATCGGAAATTGAAAGGGATATGGACGGACAGACAAAATGATGGACGGACAGGCAAACGATTAAAAAGTATAAAAGAGATCTGTGAAGTCCTATCTTCCAAACAGAAAAAGAATTTTGAAAATCGGAAGGTTAGTACAGAAATCATGAAACGTTTATGAATCAAATTTACCTAAAAAATGTCACTTAGCACGTTCTTCCACTAAGCGACTGGCCAAAATCTGAAGCACTTCGGAGGAGGAACGTGCCAAGTGCATGAGTTGTCAAGCGCGTTTTGTAAATGACGCGTTATGACGTAAATTACGGTTAAGCCAAAAGCCACCAAGCATTTTGAAGAACCAAACTAAAATATCATGCAAAAAAACTGTGATTTTGTGAATGACAGAAAAGTTGCAAACTAAAAACTTTGAAGCTCATTATCTCGTTTTCACCTTTTTGTCACTTAGCACGTTCTTCCACTAAGCTCTTCAATTGAAGGGATAGCAATGCAAAATTAAGACTTTTCTGAAGCACACAGATAAGAACAATTTGCTTAACTCAGTATCAATTTCTAAATTCTGCACTTTTCTTTTTAAATATGTATGTTTTTTTTTGTAGTTGTTAGTGTCACATAGTGAGATTCAATTGTTTTCGTTTACCTGTGATACATTTAAAAAGAAAACCGTTAATGTTTAATAAATGTTTAATAAGAATTTTTATTTAAAAAGCCAAATTTTGCTGTAATTTGTATTATTACTTGATAAAAAAATATTATGAATATTTAATTAATCATTTAGTGCCAAAATGAAATACGAATTTTAAGATGCTCAATCATTTATCTCTTTATTTTTACTCTTCAAAAACATTAAAAAAACAATGATAGAGTTTAATTAAGGTCCGTTTATAAGTGTTTTATGAATTTTTAGAATTGAGTTTAATGCAACATACTCTGAAGAGCCAAAATAACTGGTATAGGCATACATCTGCGAATAAACGTGTATAAAATCAATCGAAGTTCGTCGCTATGTTTAGCAGCGTCTATGTGCTGCTATATATCATGACAGATTATGAAAATTGAAGAGATTTTGAAAGTATCGGGGGTTGAGAAATGGAATTCCATATCCATGCATCTCCGAGGTGGAGATGAATTTTGGATTTTCACTTGCCACAATTTCACGAGTGTATCATGAATATTGATAATCCAGTAAAACATCAAATCTACGACATAGCTTTGACCTTAAAAACATCGTGCATAGCCGGGTCCATTGACAACTGATCATTAAATGTGATTAACATCTATGTCGAGTCTATGTCGTACAAGTGTCGACTTGTTAACCATTTAATGAATATTCATCGATATGGGCTTCTGGAGCCGTATATTTTACGTATCCGCAATATATCATGTTTAATGATTTTTGTCCGTCGTCGATGATCCGCTTTTGCATGATCTTTCTTAGGCCGCAGCTGTGTCGTAGTTTTAATGTTTTACTGGATTATCGATATCCATGGTACACTCGTGAAATTGCAATAAGTGAAAATACAAAATTCCTCTCCTCCTCGGAGATGTATGGATATGGAATTCCATTTCTCAACCCCCCATATACTTTCAAAATCCCTTCAATTTTCATAACCTGTCATGGATAGCAGCACATAGACGCTGCTGAACATAGGGACGAACTTCGATTGGTTTTCTACACCTTTATTCGCAGATGTATGCCTATACCAGTTATTTTGGCTCTTCAGTGTATTTTGCTGAATATAGAAATAACTATTCAAGATAATTATCCTGGTTTAGGAATCACCACCATTATACTATTAACGTCTGAAAACATTTCTGAAAGCTACTTGTCCTAGACTCTGATATAAAGGTGCAAGTATTGTCTTGAGACGTTTTATATGTTCACGTACATTATTTTAATCTAGTCGTTGGGCTGTGGCGCCTAGTAGGTTACGGCGTTCGCCATGCATGCGGAAGGTACCAGGTTCGGGTACGGGCACCACCAAAATAACTGCCGACCTATAAACGGCCCATGCAGCCCAAAATGTCTGACGAATAATACCCCGTGTAGAGGGAGTGCACGTGAAATATGCTCCAAAGTCCCAATGCTGCGTACGATGTCGCCCTTAACGGTTGCGTTGGGTGCCTACTCAGGTGTCGGCTCGTCATTTGATAGTGGTTCTAAATTATGACGCCCTTCGCCAATAGACCTCGTGTAGCTCTAGGGCGACGATTTTCAAACTAAACGAAACTTAATGTAGTCTTTTTTAAGAATATTATTCTCACAATAAAAATAAAATAAGATAATCTTTGTACTCATTTTTTGAGACAATAGTTTTTAATAGTTCTCAAATTTGAGATTTTAGCGTAAGTAGTAATTTTATTTCTACCCTTTCACTCATATATTAATATATTCCTATCACATATTACACAAAACAAAAATCCTGCGTAGAGAAAGTGTTAAACAGGGTGAAACTGGTCTTACGGTGTTATTTGATGCAAATTTGCACAAATGTAGTTAATGCTATGTACATATATACTCTATTCGTTCATTTAAACTTAGATTTATACGAAAGGTTTATACGATCAAACGCTAAAAAAATTATTACAAAATTTGCGATTTTTATAAATTCAGTTTAAATATGTGGGTAGACATTATAATTAAAATCCATTACTTTTAGTGTAAATATTATAATTTTATTTGGCATACTGTTTATTATACACACAGGTTTGGCATGTGCTACGACTCTGAGGCCGAAAGCCTCAAATTCCTCAATATGGCACTGAAATTGAAAACATGATACCTATGAAATGAACCTGAGAGTAAAAAATGCATTGAAGAGTACAATGAGAGAGCACCCTAGCAAAATGGGATTAAAAACGAGAGTGCGAACAATTATCACCGTACATTTGTTACAAACTAAAACGTCACAGTAGTAAGAACGAAGAGTAAAGAAACTCCAGATAACCACTTCAGAATGTTTAAATTTTTTTTTAATTTACGCTTTTTATAGCCCAAATTTTCACAATTGTTACCTTTTTTATTCATAATTAAATTTTCATTTAACTAATTAATCAATTATGATGTAAGATGAAACAATACATGATGTTTAGGTAAAGTGCATAACATGTGTATTCTTCAGTCACAGTTTCTATTGTATAAACTACTTTTAACCTTACATTGTCATAAAATTATTTTATAACACTTATTTTAATGTAAATACTGGCATCCAAAATTTAAAAAAAAGCGTGTTTGTAGTGTTAGATAAAACTTTAAAGCAGCGAACAGTTAACTTAGAATTGCATTTTCCCCAACACTTTAGTGTCGGATTTCCTATAAGCAAAACTAAAACAAACATATTATATTGATTTGTAATGAATATAATATTTTACTAAATACGTTTCATAATAATAGCATTACATGCAACAAAGCATCAAATTATTACAATGCGTTTGTTGTAGCGCATAAACTTAGCAATTAAGGTTACACGTGCCCACACGGATGTGAATATTTTTATTGACTAAGATATAAGGTCTGGTCCATTTATTGGTAACTTTTGATAAACGTGATGAGCCACGGCCTACTCAACTACTAAGGACGAAGAAGCTTTCCCAAACAAGCTCGGGGACGGAAATTTTGACGTCATACTTCCGGACGTTGTTCCGAAGATGAAGACAACCTGTCTCGAAACCTGTTCGGAACCACTCGTACACCGCTGACCACAATTAAAGGGCTCCGAACTAGTTTCTCGATCTTCAGCACTGGTAACAGTGACGTCAAAATTTCCGTCTACGCTGATGTTTGGGAGAGCTTCTCTGGCCTTGTTATTGAAGTTGGCCGTGGATGAGCCGACAATTGAGTAGGCACTCCACGCACTTTTAAAGGCGATATTATACGCAGCGTCGGGAGTTTGGACCATATTTAACGTGTTCTCTCTTTACACGGGGTATTATTTGTCAAGCTTTTTGCTGCACAAACTATTTTATATGCCGACGGGTATTTGGGCGATCCCCAGATCCGAACATGATACCTTTTGCATGCAAGGCGAACGTCTTAGCCGTCTGGGCTCCCCAGCCCCACACTTTATTTAGGTATGTGACTCTCTCCTGGGGATAATGGTATATTTCAGGTCGGGTACAAGTAATTTAAAGGTTTTGTAATTGAAGATGTCTGGTAACTTTTGCAAAGTGGGGATTGGGAATATCATCCGGTTTTTTACTTTCAATTACCTAAAATGAAATATTAGGTAACGAGAGCATTGCGATAGGGTCAAAATTCACAAATGAGGATTTTGCTTTTTTTGGAGGCTGCTGATTCCGAAAAAGTGTTTTTTTTTTCAATTGGACCATCTGTCTGAAACCACTCTACAGCTCAAACTAATAGAGCTACGGTCTTCAAATTTGTTACGACGAAGTCAATACCTACTTTACATTTTTTCAAATTAAATAAAATGAGAGTAAGCTAAAAAAATATATCGAGATCGTAGTCAAATTTTGACTGAACTCTACAAAGAGTAATTATTAAAAAAATGTAGCACAATTACCATGCTTTCACTTTTCAGCATCATCGGCAAGCACATCTTTTTATAGGGTACTAACGGTGATGACCGTTAATTTCTTGAAATTGAAGTACTTAAAAAGCCTGAAGTAAATAAAAAATTTGAAGTAAATAGTATTTAAGAAATTACATAAAATAAAAATACTGGTAATTGACTTTTAAGGCAACTTGTAAAAAGTAAAATTAAACTCTTGTAAGTCACACCAATAATTTGAATATTCAAAATAAGTTTATGTGTTACTTCGGCTAAACGTCACATTAACCCATCCAGAATAAAAGTATATTTTGGTATTTGACACAAATGTTTGTTGTGTATTGCCGTTTCTCTAATCCTCAGTTATTAGTTTTCCAATTAATAGTATTAAGTTTATATTTTGGAAAAAATTACAACCACTTTTTAAAAAACGCATTTTTAGTATAGTTATTTTCAATTGCGCACGGGTGTGAAATTCCCTCGTAGTGTTCTTCATTACATGTCTCCTCTAGAATGTGTGCGATAAACACACGGTTTTACTAACTCTCTAGTTACATACCCCACGTTTTATTTCGTGTTGCCTTCAGCTTAAAAATCGAATTAAACACTTACAAAAATAATTTTAATATTTTATTCTGTTGCCTTTACAATACCTTCAGAAACTAAATTCTTAATGTTTAAGGTAAGGGTTTTCTGTTGACGGCACAGATGTATTTAAGCTATTTCTGTGAGCTTTTATTTGAGAACTTTTTTTGTATGGACTAGTATTGTATTTCAGGTTAGAGGTCCAAGATAAGGAGGCCCAGTGGCTTAGTGATAGTGCTTCGCATTGCCACGCCACTGGTCCGGGGATCGAATCCCGGATTGGGCGAGGTGGACGCATCCTTTCATCCCTTAAGTGGGTCGATAAAATTTGTACCAAGCATAACTAAACACAGGGGGTTCCGCGTGAGGCTGGCCACCTTACCGGAAAATATGCCTAGCACCCCAGAGCCCTAGGTCACGAAAGCTGAAATGGGCACGGCAGCCCTTGGCCCAGTAATGGGCTGTTGCGCCGAGGAGTTTAGTTTAGTTTTTCTGTGAGCTTTTTTGTAACTATGACAGTTGTTCAATGGACATTGCACTAGAGCATATTAGGGGTTTTATGGCCAAATATGTTGCCATTCTTGCCTAATTTTACCATAAAATGCGCCAATTATGCTACTAGAATTCCAATTGTTCTAAAAGTATGCCGAAAAGTGTACGCAAGGGTTAGGTTGTAATATAGTCGCAAAATGGAGTTACACGGGCTATATAATTTCGGACCACAGTCAAGTGATGATCCAACACTACTTTTTAATATAGGTTTCTGTACAGAAACTTTATATACAACTTATGCTTTCCTGTACTCCGACACCTCGAAATTCCCTGTATGAAGAAATATTAAAACTAATATATAAATTATGAAATATTGACATGCAAAAATACTGTGAAAAACAATTTCACTTCGGTAAGCCATTTGCAATGATTTAAAATTATTTGTATTAGGGAATACGTATACAAGTACGGTAACTAGTATACTTTTGGCGAGTTGGCGAAAGTCTTTTTCAGAAGGCGATGGAATTGATATTTTGTAGTCCAACAACGGTCCGGCTTGAGTTTACCAGTATAGATATATTGTTGAAAGCAGCATGTAATAATGACAATTCGCGTCAAATGATATGTACTTAAGCAGGACTCTACACAGCCAAGCTCTGAACACTTTATGAACGCATTTAAAAACAATCTATTTGTCTTCTTTTTTAGATCACTTTCTAGAATACATATGGAAAGCATTTTAGAACACTCACTAGAGCTACACGAGATTTATCAGCTACTTTAGCCGTAATTTAGAGCCATAGTCAAGTGACGAGGCAACAGCTGATTAGGCATCCAACGCCACTTTTTTTTAAGAGCGACGTCACACGCGGCATATTTTAGCGTGCACTCCCTCTAACGGGGTATTTAGTCGTCGCACTTTTTGGCTGCACAAACCATTGATAGATCGGCAGTTATTTTGGCAATGCCCGGATCCGAAAATGGAACATTTCGAATGCAAGGCAAGCGCCTTACCGACCGGGTCCCCTACCCATAAGTAATTTGAAAGATGTTATTAAAATTCTCTGAAAAGCATCGATCGTTTTTTTCTAATAAGCTGTCCACAATATGTTCTGAAAAGAGCTGCAGAATGTGTTCTAATGGCATTCTGAACGAAATAGTGTTCCACGATGTGCATCGAAATGCGTCCCAGAAAGTGTTCTAAAGCAGGGGACAAAATAAAGTGTTCCACAATATACTTTAAAATGTATACAGTGTGTTGTGAAATGCGTTCATAATATGTTCAGATATTTACAGTATAGAGTGATACATTTAAGTAGATATAGTTGCTACACAATCTTATTGTTGTAACCTGCTTTCAACTAAGTATTTGTACTAATGAACTCACATGGATCTCGTTACGATTAAAAAGTTTTAAATTGCCTTTCTCAATGAAAAGGCTTTCGCCAACTCGCAACAAGAACTAGTTGTCGTAATTTTTTTGTAAATAATTTTTTAGAAAATAATTTACGAAAGTGTTTTTTTTTTCAAAGTATTTTTCACACACTCATACCAATATTTCATAATTTATTTATTCATTATAATATTTCTACATTCAGGAGGTTTCGACAACCCACGGTACGACTAACATATAAATATAGTTTCTTTACAGAAACTTTTAATAAAAAGAAAGATTGCTTGCATTTGTATGATCGAAATACAGTCATTTTTGTTGATGAGGTTGCAATGATGCTTTAAAATCTTGAAGTAGTTAGGCTTTGAACCAAAAAAACTAGGAGTACGTAGCACTACCCGACCTAAGATTACAGTGCGATGCAAAAGTTTAGACAATGACGTCATTTAGCTGTAAAATTTAGAATTGCGATAGTAGAAATACAAAAGCCCCTAAACATATTAAAATATATTTGGAAATGCTATAATTGAAACATAATTGTTTGATTTGCTATAAAAATAATTTTTTGCATAAAATAAAAATGTGTATGTTGTAAACGTTTAGACACAAATACGAGATTATGCTAATTTAAATTAGATAATGGCCTAATTTCACATTTTTATTGATAAATTTTATTTTTTATGATAAATTAAAAAACACACGATATCCGGTGAACTAAACAGATTTAATAACACTATTGGTTCAAATTACATCAAACAGACAATATAGCCACTTAAAATCTTTATTCAAATCATATTTGCTTCCAATGTACAATTTAACATCTCTAAATACGAACCGAATGCCTACCAGTCCATCACCTTAAAGATTTGCCACGAATTCGTGGTTTAGGAGGCATACATAGGGCGATTTTCTTGATGAAACGTGCAGTCTTTAAAATATAAAATCACGAAATAGCGACATATTGTTGTTGTTTTTGCATTTTAGTGCAATACAGTGATAGTCACCTCTTCAAAAACGCAAAAAAAGTCGGTCATTTCAACTTAAATTCATTCCACACAATTACAAAAGTTCCTTCTTTATACTGAAATTAAACAAATTCTTGAGAAAACACCGGTTTCTTTGAACCGGTTACAATTTAACCGGTCTCTTTAGTGCTATTTAAACACGTTCGGTTTAACTGAATATTGAAAAATATGCTTTTGAAAACACCGGTATTTCCCCTCAAAAACTCTAGCATCAATATGGAACGTTTATAACGGTGTGGAAGGAATTATTTGACGAGACAGACTTCTTTCGGTCAAAAACACAAGTATATCTGAAATTCGACCAACGTGAGACATTCCGTCTACCTTCTAAGTTAGACTAGCACTGTGTAAAGCATTTATAATTATTAGGCAATATTAAGTAGCACACACAACTTCAATGTGTGGTTTTTTTTGCTGCAATCATATTCATTGTGAAAATCTAATAAATTATTAAACCACAATTGGGGCCCGGATGTCCGAGTGGTTTGGATCATTACGCTAGCAGTCTGCGCGCTGTAACGGGTGCGGGTTCGATTTCCGCCTTCACCCTGGGTGTACTTCATTTCTCTGTGACAGTAAAAATTCTTTCTGTGTATGTCTTACTTGACGAAGGCTTCATAAGCGGGTCTCTGATCAAGCACACAAGCCGGAATATATATGTACTTACCCCCCCCCCCCCCCCACCACCACCACAATCTCAGTTTGTCGTGCAGATTACTTTCTGGTGTAAGTTAACCAAGTTCAACTATTTTTGTTCAGAACTGATTATATGATTTAATGTTCTATTTGTTTAGTTATAGATAAATTTGTTATATGAGCGATCATTATAGTTTAATTTAGAAGTTTTGTCTCACTGAATCTTTTTAAAAAATTTAAAATTTTTAAGGGCAGTATAGGTAGGTATTTTACTATTCACATATATACAGACACACAAACTCTTTCTTTCATTATTATATTACAACATTAACTTGGCTATTAGTTTGAAAAGGTAAATACCACTAAAATTTAAAAAAATAGTGCAAGATGAGGTTTAGGCGCAAATTAATTGGGAAACTTCACTCCAAAGTTTTTTTTAACCAGTTTCCAAATAAATGATCAAGCCTCTTGTTATCCTCGACATACATTATAATGTATCAAATAATGTCAAACCCCAAAATCGTATTTAAGATTAAATTTCTGATTTGAATAGTGGAGTATTGATTTGATTAATGAATGTAAGTCTTAGTGTCTGTTACACTAAGCTATCTAATACTTTTTCGTTAATAATTTTACCGTGGTATGTTTAAAAAAAAGGAAAATGAATAATTAAAATTAAACTAATCATGCTACCTAATTCTAGCATTAGTGAGGTTTTGTACATCGAAAATCATGTATTTGAATTATTTTATCAAATATATGTTAAATTACAAATGACTAGCTTAAAAGTCGAAACCCTTAGGAAAAATTGCCATAGAAAACCTTATGGGAATCTATGGTAACCATAAGATTTTTATGGTAATCGTATGGCAATGTACCATAAGCTATGGTTCTCTTATGGAAATGTACCATATACATATGGCAAACTTATGGGAACACACCATAGATTTATGGCATGGTTATGGGAATATGCCATAGGTTATGGCAAACTTATGGGAACACACCATAGATTTATGGCATGGTTATGGGAATATGCCATAGGTTATGGCAAACTTATGGGAACACACCATAGATTTATGGCATGGTTATGGGAATATGCCATAGGTTATGGCAAGCTTATGGTAAAGTTCCATACACCTATGGCAAGTCTATGGAAACACACCATAAGCTTATGGTAAGGCAATATATATATCTATGGCAAGCTTATGGGAACATAATAAAACATGCGTCGTCTATATGGTAAAGTGCCATAACTGCCTTAGGGTTATATCGAGCTTATGGTAAACTACCCTGCACATATGGCAAGGCTATGGAAACACATCATATGCTTATGGTATGGTAATATAAATCTATGGCCAGCCTATGGGAACACAACATAACAATACGTCGTCTATATTTTAAAGTAATGTAAATGTATACTAAAGCATCAATCATTGCAATATACCATATATGTGTGGGCATATTTTATAGGTCATGAATTTCTTATAGCAATGCTACAAAAATATTACTCAAATGCCAAGAACCTGAATGTATAAGAACGCGTAGATTTTCAATTGTGTAATGAATTATAAAACAAATAATTTATATTTTACTAAAATTACTAATAGTTAATAAATGAATGCACATATATAATAAGCTTCGTACAACGTGAATTTTTTGTTTTATTTTGGCAAAGGAAAAATTGAAGGTGCAAGTTAGGCTTAACATTAACAGCGTGTAGTATTTTGGCTATGGTGTTACAATATAATGGGACTCGTCGTATAATAAATATTCTAATATAAGAGTTCGTCATCAAAAATCAAGCTGTCGGACAAATTTCTATTGGGTTTTATGAATGGCAAAATTACGTTACACAAAATATTTCAGGTGTTTTTGGTTCTAGTTTCAATAATAAATTCAGTTTTATTTCTGAATGTTTTTATTGCCACGTGTACGACAATGAAAATAAAAATACTTATAATAAGTACAAAACATTTGTAGGGAAGGAATTTTTTTTAAAATTAATTCAGTTTAGTTTAGTTTGAATTATCGTCGCACTAGAGCTACACGAGAGCTTTTTATCGTTGACTTTCGCCGAAAAATGTTATTTGCATAAAACGTGTTTTAATAAAATCGGAAAAGGGTTATTACTTTATAGCTGCAGAAACCTAATATTATATTTCTTTATTATTAGGTATAACTTTAAATACGTGTAATCGTAGAGAAATATTGAATCGTTAAAAACCTCTGAAATACCACTATTTACTCGTTGATAGCAGATCACGCTATCGAACCCTGTCACAAGGCTTCGTAATTTAATGCTTTTTAAAGTAAAAATAAGAAATAATCTTCCAAATCGAACTTTTTTTAACAATAATTAGGGCAAAAAGGATTACATTAGGACACATTTATTGTAGTTTTAATTTGTAACTTATTTTTTAATCCCTGTACGTGTCGTAATAAACAGAGCATAGCGCTCTCAAACAAACCAAACCGCATCGAAAAGGTATTTCTAGACTTGTTTCTTATGTCATATAGTTTATTGTAATGAAAAATTTAACTAAAAACAGCTCTAAAAATAATTAAAGCAAAACATATGAATGTTTCGCCATAAATCCGTATATTATTTCAAAATATTTTGATAATAACTGTATTCCTATTCCTTTGCTGTAACCGCCTTTTTGTATTCTTGTTGTTTACTTTTCAAATTCTCTAATAACATTATTTATAAGTTTTTTATTAATAAAATAAATAAACAAAGTGTAGAAGAATGAAAAGAAGATAAACTAGGTAAGTTATTTTGTTTCCTCATTATTTTTGTTGTTTGTAGATCGTTTTTTAACATTATCGGCACAACACAAAAATGTCCAAGCATGGTGCAATGTTTATATACAGTGGCTTCCAAAAGTGTTCGTACACTTGCAGAAATTGTGTTATATATACTTCTTAATGAACAATTTTATCAGTTGAATATTTTTAAACAGTATCTTTGAAAAGTTCTTAATAAATCTGAGTAATATTTAAAAAGAAAAAAAAATCAAGTAGTATTTTCCAGAAAATAAATAAATGAAAAATGTCACGAAATTCGCAAACAAATTTCTTTGTACACCAAAACATTATTTCTTTGAATTCATCATTTTCACAGTTTATTTTTTATTCTAATTAAAACACACACTAAAATCGTTTGATTTCAGTATTTAATTTCTCAATTAATTATTCTATTATATTAAAATTAATTATATTTCATCTCAAATCTAGAAAATCACTTAAAGGAATCACTATTGTAATTAATCTACCTCATTTAACAGTGCAGCATAACAAAACATTTTTTAAAAAGGATAAAAAACAAGCCGCGCAATGGTCGTCCTCAACTTCGTTAGCTAGATATCAATGAATTATCATGAGTAAATTTCTCAAAAAACAGTGTCTAGACTAAGTGCAGTAAAATTTACTTCATATTATAATGAAACGTATGGAACTTCTAATTCTTGTGAAACTATTCGTAGAATCCTTATCGGATCGCTGGTATATATGGCTGCGCTGCACGAAGAAATGTGTTTGTTAGTTTTTGTCTGTTTGTTAGACCTTTTTTGCCAAAACTATAGTAAATTAGCCAGAACTGGAATCATGTGTTATTTGCAAAAGATAGTAATTTTAATATATTTGGTTCTGATGGGTGCATAATTGTATGGAGAGAAAAAATAAAGAACTTAATCTCAAGAATTTAGTTGGAACAGTGAAACATATAATGGCGGTGGAAGTGTTGTGGTTTGGGGGTGCATGTTAGTGACTGGAGTAGGCAATTTAGTATTCATTCAGGGAATAATGAATCATAGAGTTATATATGACGATTCTCAACAACAATTTAAAAGTGTCGGCACAAAATTTGGTATTTTAAACAATTTTGTGTATTATAACCAAGACAGCGATCCCAAGCACATGGCATCGAATGTTTGTTTATGGTGCCTCTATCATTGCCCTCAATTTCTTAAAACACCACATCAATCACTGGATTTAAACCCTTCAGAACATATTTGAAAAGTATTAGAGGCATTTGTTTAAGAAGTCGCCACATTAAATCAAAAATTCAACTGAAAGCAGCTCAAGGGATTAAAGAATGGAACAAAATTGATGTTTAAATTACCAAAACTTTAGTACATCTATGCCCAGATGCTTAAAAGCAGGTATGAAGAATAAAAGATTTTCTAAATACTAAACAATTATAAAAAAACCTCGAAATTTTCAAATTAAGTGATGTTTTTTAAAATACAATAACTTTTGTCTCGTCTTTTTGTGCAGCATTTTATTCATTGTCATTTTAAAAAAAATATTTACATTGTAATTACACTTTATTCTATACTGCTTCATTAAGAACTGTTTAAATATGCAAAAAAAAATTTCATTCCAAAATAAAAAACATTTTATGGCGAAATAGTTAGGTTTTTTTATTGATTTTTGCATGTGTACAATCACTTGTGGGAGACACTTTACCTCGTCTAAATTATATTTATTGTAAAACTATTTATTTTATAATAACTGTGTAAAGAAATTGTATTAAATGTCCCAGAATGATAGCATTCATTAAAAATATTAAATTTTCCATCAATTAATAAATATTTATTTTTTATTTATTTTTGTGGATAATAGTTGTTAATTAATTTCATATTTAATAAAAAAATTAAATATCAATGTTTCTTTAAATATAACATTAAATTGTTAAAAAGAAAAATCTATTAGTTAAATTTAAAAGTTGCATTCAAGTATGTATAATAGAATAATTGTTTTTTGAACATCAGTTGTAATTTTTTTTACATTTAGCTTTGTACCTACTTATGTTCTTTTTTTCCTTTTTTTCAGTTCATACTTTTTTGAATTGCAAAACATTGTGTCATTTTAAAAGTGAGTTATAGGGGAGACACTCAAATAAGTGCCCTATATAACTTGTTGACAAAATTTCACAATACTCATCTTCCTGTTGAACTGCAGCTGGTAGACAAATTTGGGGAGACGGTACTCCTAGCCAATGCAAGGTGATGGATTCTGCTGGATGGTTGATTGTATCCTGACCCTTTCAAGAGTTAGAGGAGTATCCTATAGGCCGCTATTAAAATTGCCAGAACAGCTATGATATAATGGCCTGTTTCTATTTGGCGATTAGTGCAATGAACATGCCCAAATGTGGTAAGCATTCCACTCCATATTTCATACAACTCCATAGGGCTGGGTAGCCCAGGCGGTAAAGGCGTTCGTCTTGCATGCGGTAGGTCCCAGGTTCTGGTCCAGGCATCGCCAAAATAACTTTTGATCTATAAACAGCTTTTGCAACTAAAAAATGTTCGATGAATAATAAACCGTGTGAATGGAGCACACGTTAAATATACTTCAAAGTCCCGACGCTGCGTACGATGTCGCCCTTAAAAGTTGCATTGTACCTACTCAGGTGTCGGTTAGTATCTTGACTGTGATGTCAGGTGTCGGTTAGTATCTTGACTTGGCGTTGATACGTCAGTCAGTCAGGACTTTGCCTTTTATATATAAAAATGTGTCGCAATATAAGTCTAATGTATTTTGTCATTTACATTTAATAATGACCTCCTAATACTAATTATTTGTTTTATGGGGAGGATTTTTTATTGTCTTGTTTTTAATATCTTGTTAAATGGTATCTTGTTTTTATAATCTTGTTAAATGGTATTTAAAACTCGATTAGTTTAGTTATTTTTAATGGGGAAAGGTAGTTTCAACGTTGTATGTTGATATAATGTTTTATTTTTTAAGTGCGAGCAATATTACCTATTCATTCTTTTAAATACAAATAAATTTGCTGTTAAGTAAAAATTATTCTATTTTCGATGAAAACAAGTATGTTTAATTTTGATTTTTACAAGTTGAATGCAAGATTAAATATGCTGTTTTTTGTGTTTTTTAGACACATGAAATTTGTGTGGAAGCAGTTCTAAAGTGACAGTTTCTGTTCCTACTTTTTAGATTTTCCTACATAGTATAGTGTTAATTTTCATAAAGCTTTAAACATTCATCTAGAATTATTTTTGGTTTAAATTGTTATAATTTATTGCAATTAAAAAACGTAAATTTGCTAACAAGTTCTCAGTTTATATTGAGATAATACGGGGACATACAAATTTTAGTTTTTTACTTAGTTCAATTAGTTATGATTCTATATCTTGAATACCAACTTTCTAAAAACTAAAGTTCATTGTGTTTGCATTTATTTTGATATTTTTTTATGGATCTAAATTTCACTGTTTCCTAATCAATTGTTTTCTCTACAGCAAATGTTTACCATATGTCTATGGCGAAACTTACATATGTATACCATTTACATATGGTAAAAGTTTTCCCATAGCTTAATGGGGTTTTTCCTATTTCAAAAGTTTACCATAGCTCTATGGCAACATTGTGCCATAGCTCTATGGTGTTTTGCCTATGGTAAAAGTTTACCATAGCTCTATGGCAATATTTTACCCTAGCTTTATGGTAAGAGTTTATTTAATGAATTCCGTTTTATACTTCATTTTAATATTTAGTTCTTGAAAGTAAGCTTTTAAAAATATTCATATGTGATATTTGTTTAATTTTATACTTTTAATGAATAATTACCAGTATAAATTATTTGGAAATTAAATTTTTGAAAATTAGCATTTCCCTCACTTATTACAGTGAATAACTACCAGTATAAATTACTTGGAAATTAACTTTTAAAGATTTAGCAATTCACTTGATTTCAATTAATAACGTTTTCAGCAGAAATATTTGTTGAAAGTTTCTTGTTAGAAACTGTTTAATAGAGGAATGTGAGTATGCTACCGCTATAGCTGAAATGCTTACCTTACCGCCACGTTAAGTTTATTAGTAAACTCCTGCAAATGAGAATATTTCATACACGTCTCGAATAGATTTGTGATTTATAGTCTTTTGTCGCTATAAAATGCCGGTTCGGATAAAAAAAACCGCTGGTTGCCGGTTCGTAGAAAGTAACCTTGTATGTGGACAAGTTAGAAATGGCGCGACGTATTTGGCCGTTTCCAAGCTTTTAAATAAGGCTATAAATGGCAATGTTTCCGGATGATGTGACGCTCTAGTTTTTATTTATATCAGCACTGGATATTATTGGTTGCTTCGGTTTCACTCTCAAAATGGCCGATATAGATGAAAAAATTTATTTCTCCCTATGCAAGCTTTCTTTAACAAATGTTTTGAACAACCATCAGCATAGAAGAATTTGGCATTTAAAAAAATTAATATGTAAAATATTCTTCGAAAACTCATTTTCGAATACCGGGTGGTTATAAAATAACGCTCGCTATTCGGAGAGGTCTGTAGCTTGAATGAATAATCCGAATGCAACAAACTTCGAGACAGTTACTAATCAAAGTAAGGGGGAAAAAGAATGGAATCATATTAAAAATAAACACCCTCATCTCTTGACCAGGGTTCTAAATTACGAGGCGTAATTGGCTGTGTTAAAGCTCCAAAAGGAGACGTTATTTTATAACTACCCTGTATATACCAAAGCAAAAGTAATTTCAGACAACAAACCGTTGGAGATTTGGCCATCACGACGGAAACAACCCCATTGGTAAACTTATGCGTACCAATTATTTCCTGGTGGAATTGGAAAATCATTTGAAGGCACTTCACAGCCTACTTGTCAGAGCATCGGCTTCTCATACAAAGGCTCCCGTGTTCTAAATCAACCATATCCTATGGGCGGGTTATTTATTGGCCAAAAAATAGTTTTAATTCGGGGTTGAACTAATACACTAGGGTAAGGCTCATATTACATTCTCTACTAACTCTACACTGGGACGTTTGAACATAAATAAAAAGCAAAATAGGGGCTCCGTAGCCCAGTCGTCAGACCATCGGCCTCTAATACCGAGGGTCCCGCGTTCAATAACCGGGCGCATCCTATAGAAGGATATTTGTTAGCCAAAATAAAATATAATCGACTTAATTGCGGGGTTCCCCGAGTACACTGGGCCAGACGTGCTCGTTAAATCTGTTGAGTCTAAAGTTCCAACGACGTTAGCGTACGATGGCGCTCTTAGTCCAGTTGGGTGCCAGATCAGGTCACTTTACCGTGATTCTATGTTACGAGGAGGTATGTTGCTGTGTTAAAGCTCATTGGAGGCTAGAAATAGATAACCAGAAGCATTCAAATTAACACAAATATTTTGAGTGCGTTTCTTATGTGACATATTTTACGTCAGTGCTTTGCCTTTGACCGAATTTTAACAGTGTCGGTTTACCTCAATGTCGCAAACGCCTTACATGGCGCGAGCTTGTTATTCTTCAATAAGTATCAATCAATATAAAAATCTGTAACACCTGATGTTTTCGGAGTATTTATTAATGACAAAAAACGTGAAACTACTTTAAACTGCGTTCTAGATGACAGTAACAAACCTGTTTGTTTTTTCTGATAAGAATTTCAGTAAGTATGTGAGTAACAGGAAAGTAGGCTATTTTAGTTCTTTCAGATTTTCTTTACTTATATAATTCGTTCGAAATAAAAAGTAGTCTAAAAATAGATACGTTACATTTTAAATATTGCTGTTACATTATACAGTATTGTTGGAGGTAAACCTTCAAAATCACGCCTAATACTCTAATATAAGAAACATTGATAAAATATCTTGTTCCCTTTTATATCATTTTATTTTTTAACATGGTGATTACTTCGCGTTTCTAAAAATAATTTTTAGATTAACTTGTGCTAAACAAAAATACTGGCAGATATTGTAATATATTTTTAAAGTGGTAATTTGAAAGATAACTATGTAAAATTAATACTTTTTCGAAGCACACAGACAAGGAAAACTTACCCACAAACACAGTACTTACTACTAAATTCTGCACTTTTCTTTTTTAAATATATATGTAAAGAGTTTTTTTGTTGTTGTTAATTGTCACATAGAGACAGTCAATAGTTTTTGCCAACCGTGATACATTTAAAAAAAAATAAGCGTTGCACTTAGTGTTATTTTGATGACTACAATTACTTTCATATATTATTTTGATGATACATCGGGCAATACGGATAGGAAAGCCTTTAAATTTATATCCTATTCCGAAAACCATTAGTATAAAAAATGAACTACTTGAAGTCCCTTTTAGATAAAGGCCTTGAATAATATTAAATGCATATTTTACATTACAAATGATAATTATTAATTTTCTGTAAATTACATCATTGAAAATCATTACGTTGTATCTATAAAGCGATAGTTGAAAATAAATCAGAATACGGTAATCAAGTACTTGTACAAGTTAGTGATTTTAAAATGCGGGGAAAATGTCTGCCGTGCATAGCCACTGCAATTGTCATTGAGATAGTAAAACCGTGCGCTATTGCGCCGTTCTAGAAGAGACACGTAATGAAGAACTATCAGCGGATTTTGTGCCTGTGTGACAGCCACGTTAAGGTCAGCTCAAGGAAATGTGAAGAATGAAACACAGTACTAAATGAACAGCACTAAAATTACGTTTTTCAGAAGCATTTACATTGAAGTTAGTGTAACTTTTTTGTGATTTTTTTGAAAAGTTCATTATACTTTTGTAATTCATAAACTAGATTCATTTTTTGAATAGTTGTGCTTAGATTTTTTAAAAAAAAATTAAACTTTTTTTCTCAATAAACACTTACAATGACCTTAGTATAAGTAGTTAAAATAATAAAACGTAATTAAATTAATTAAACATTACATTTTAATATGTATTTTTATTAAAAAAGCACAATTTCATTGTACTTTCTAATTATTAATTCATAAAAATAATTATTATTAATATTTAATTAAACATTTAATTCGAGTACACGAAATACAAATTTTATTATACTCAATAATTTTCCTCTTCAAAAACATTTTTTTTTAAAAAATCAATGAAATAGTTGAACTACTGGACATTTATAAGTTTTTTATGAAAAAAAAAATGAGTTTAACATAAAAACTTATCCAAAAACATAGAAATTACTATCCAATATAATTATCCTTATTTAGGAATCACAAGTATACTGTCAACGTCGAAAAAAATCAAAAAGCTTCTTGTCCTATAGACAGACACTCATATAAAAATGCAATTATTGTATTGTTTTGTTCTATACGTTTACGTACGTTATTTTAGTACATTCGTTTTTAAGAATATTGTTCTCACAATATGAACATCCTTATACTTATTTTTGAGAAATTATTTTTAATAGTGCTCAAATTTGTGATGTCAGCATATTTAGTTTTGAGAATATTGTTTCACAATAAAATGAGAACGTTTTGACTCTCGTTTTGTGAAATTTTCATTTGAAACAGTGTAAACAGCCTTACAGTGTTATTTGATGCAAATTTACACGAATGTAGTCCATGTATGTAAAGATACACTCTATTCGTTCATTTAAACCTAAATTTAATGGTTTATACCAGGGATTGGAAAGTTACTTTTCAAAAGTAACTCTGTTACAGTTACAGTTACTTAATTAAAAAAGTAACTCTGTTACAGTTACTTCATATGAAAAGTAACGCGTTACAGTTACTTTTAAAAAAAGTAACGAATCACAGTTACTTTTCGAAATTTCAAGTTATAAGATAAATTGAAATTTAGCCATCTTACCATTTTTCAAAGAGAACCACGATAAACGAAACATAAGCTCAAACAAAACACTGAAATTATAATTAATAAACATTTTTTTATATTTAATTTTAATCATTTACCCTGATACGAGTCCATCTGTAAACACTCGAGTAGGTACTGACAGAAATAGGGGTATCTCAAGAATGAATGTGGCATCTCTGTCTCCTCCCTCCCCACCCCTCTTCGAGAGGAAGGACTTGGTCGTTGTTGTAGAACCCATTCAAGCAGGGGGACACAAAGGGGTTTGGACTGAGGGATTCAACCTGCTTGGCAGTTAGCGTGATTTATTTGAAAACCCTTCTTTTCCGTAGATGCCTGTAATTGTGCGGGGCTTATAATGTGATACTTAGAACGGTAAACAGACAAGGGAAAACATTCGTACTGTTACAATTCTGTTTGAAAGCCGCCGTAACGCCTTTAGAAGCCAAAGTGGATAATTCTATTATATGCTTTAATTTTACCATCCCAAGAAAAGCTCTTATTTCGGGAATGCGAAATGTTTCATTCTCTCTCTCTCTCTTAGGAGTGGAATTTTAAAATTGGCATCAGACAGCAATCTCAAAACAAATAACTACAGCCTTCGTAAAGTAACGGAAAAGTAACGACATTTTTCGTTACTTCGTTACCGCTAAAATAAACTAAGTAACAGTTACAGTTACTTTCTGAAAAATGTAACGGCGTTACACGGCGTTATCCCAAAAAAGTAACGGTTACAAGTAACGGCGTTACAAGTAACGCGTTACTCCAATCCCTGGTTTATACGATCAAATGCTCAAAACAAATAACTACAAAATTTGCGATTTGTAAAAATTTAGTGGAAAGATGTGGTAAACATTATAATTAAAATCGAATATTTTTAGTATAAATTATATGATGTTATTTGGTATACCGTTTATTATACACACAGGTTTGGCATGTGTTAAGACTCGGAGGCTGAAAGCCTCAAATTCTTCACTATGACACTGAAATTGAAAACATGATTAGTATGAAATGGACCTGATAGTAAAAAATGCATTGAAGAGTACAACGATACAATGAAAGAGCACACCAGCATAAGGGGAGTATAGGCAAGAAAGTCAACAATAATCAGTAAAAAATTTTAAAAACTGGCACATAAATTAGAAATAGTAAGAACGAAGAGCAGAAAAATCCCAGATAAAAACTTCAGAATATATATATTTTTTAATTTGCGCTTTTTGTTACCTTTACAAAATTTTCATAATTCTTACTTTTTTTATTCATAATTAAATTATTCATTTAACTAAGTAATCAATTATGTTGTAAGATGAAACAATACATGGTTTTTAGATAGTACACTACTACTACATATATATTCCGGATTGTGTGCTTGATCAGAGACCCGCTTATAAAGCCTTCGTCAAGTAAGACACATAAAGAAAGAATTTTTACTGTCACAGAGAAAGGAATATACGCCGTATATTCCTTTCTCTGTGGTATGGTATATGGTGGTATGGTGGTTATGGTAGAACTGCCCGTATATTATACGGGCAGTTCTACCATAATTTTTAATTTCAGGTATAAAAAACTTTTCAAAATCACTTTAAATATTTGTTAAAAGGTTTATAAGGGTTCTAGAATTACAAAAAAAAGTTCAGCAAGGCTCAGTTGAATTATTTAAAAAAAATTTAGGGATGGCAGTTTTTAAAAAAAAAACGGTAACAAAGAAACCGGTTTAAACTGGCCTTATGAAAATAACTAATTTTCAATGAAACCGAAGTCACGAACAAACCGGTTAGTCTTAAAACAGGTTTCGGTTTTCCATCCCTAGATCATTGTGACGGTTGCGAACGGAAGGTAAAGAACGGACGGTGAGGAAATTCACGATGTTTTCCGGTCTTTTTTGTGTTGAAACTAACTCCAGTTTAATAAAAATTGATTTTTTTACTCCTTATACTCCACTTAAACATATTTATAGAATTTTTCTCCAATTATTAAGCAAAAATTAACCTTAACCATGGGGGATTGTAAGGGAAGTAATAAAGCCACGCAGCTCATTTTACTGCGTTTTTTAACTTTTGGGCTTATTGGTGAAGTATAGAAAAAAAATGCGGCTACTAACTGAAATGTGAGTTTTCTGCAATGTAGTTTTCATGATTGAAGAATCACTGCAGCTCCATCCAGTGCCTCTCTTCGCCACTTTAGTAATGAGGTCAGTGAATGTACCAAAACCCAGGGACAAAGTTAGGAGAAGAGAAATACACATTATAAATATTAAAAGCCAACATTTTATGGAAGGAATTTGTTAAGATATAGTATTAGTTCAATTTAAAATCCAAATGAATGTAATTTTTTGCTCGAAAATGTGTTAGTTTGAGCCCTAAACTAAAAGGTTAACATTCGGGACATGGGAAGGTAAGGAATTTTCTGCATTGTTTTGTGTCCTAAAATATTTTTAGAGTTTCTTTGCTTCAAAATTCCGTTTTGCAATTATATGAGGACCAGTCTATTGGTATAGTAAGAAAAAATTGAAAAGAAATATTATTTTTTTAAAGTTATGCCCAAGGGACATAAAATTAAAAATTATGGTAGAATTGCCCATACACCCAGGGCGAAGGCAGGAATCGAACCCGAACCCGTTACAGCGCGCAGACTGCTAGCGTAATGGTCCAAACCACTCGGCCATCCGCGCCCCGGTATAGTAAACAACGTTTGTATTCTTAAGTCATAGTTTCTTAAGTAGAAATTATTTTTATATTAGTTAAAAAATGGCTACCACAGACAATATACCCCTTCGGGGCTACAGACAGTCCACCAGTTTGTGCGACCCTGTCGGCAGCGAAAATAACTAAATCTTTGATTTGTTTCTTTACTCTTTTTCTCCATCCCCCAACTCCCTTTTGGAACCAGTTTCTGTGGGTTTCTTTTCCGCTCCGTCTATAGAGTAAATATAGCTTCGCTAAGAAGAGATTCGATCGTCAATTATTATGTGTGTGCAACTGTAAACGTGTGCATTATTATTATTTATATACAAAAGCATGTTCGATTACTTTATTTAATTATTGTATTGATTAAAATAATAATAAAAAAAACTAATAAGGGCATAACATTTAAAGTTATTTAAAAATTAGAGTCGAAATATTTTTGTGAAAGATGTTTATGATATGAAATAAGAAATATAAAGAATGTAAAATTGTGAATAAGTTAAATACAATATTTTATTAAAAAAATATATGAATAAAAGTATCTTGAAATTAAAATTTTAAATATATTTAAGAAATATTGTAGTTTATAAAATATTTTATAAAACGAAATGTGCATTTAACATTTCCATTTAAAATATAAAAAATACTTTTTTAAAAATATATATTTAAAAAAATGTAGTAATAAAACATACAAAAAAAAATTAAAAAGTTACAATTATATTTTAATTTAGCTTTCAGTGAAAAAATAGATTAATTGACATTACAATAATTTTTAAAACCAAAACTTTTAAAATATTAGTAAAGGCCTTCGTATCTACACAATTTTAAACGAAAATAATTTTAAAAACATATAAAAGAACAAACATATAACTAGACAAAGTTTCGTTAACTAACAATGTAAAATAATAATTGTATTCATCTTTATGCACATTATCTATTTAAAAGAGTTTTTTTGTTAATAGATTCACATGATGCACATAAAAAGGTGTACCTCCTTTTTTTCTGTTTTATTGATTAAATAATATGTTAGAAAATAATTAAGTTTTAAGTATTCTCTTTAAAAAATATGAAATTTTTTTTCTTTGATTCTAGTTTTTTTCTAATTTATCGTTGCATTTTACTAAGAATACTATATTTGTCTAAAAGTTAAGAAATTAAAAATTGTAACACTATAAGTTATCATGAAAATGAAATAAAAAAAAACTTTTAATTTGATAAAATTCTATTAAGTTCAATTATAAAATGAGAATTCATGATATTCATGATAAAATTCTATTAAGTTCAATTATGTAAAACGTTTTAATTTTATTCATGATAAAATTCTATTGAGTTCAATTATGTATGCAAGAAAAATATTGCATTGTGTAAAAAAATAAATGCAAGTATAAAATAATTGTGTTACTTATTTTATATCTTTTATTTTCCTCTTATTATCCATTTTCAATAAACATAACTAATAAAGACGATAGTCATAAGAATCAGTACCTAAACTTTGAATCACGGTCCTCTGACAAGCTTCCCTGGTTTAGTGGTAGAGTGCGCGAATTTTGTCCAGTAGCCCCCGGTTCGAATCCTGGCTTCCCCCGACATATTTTACACCCTCTTTGGGAGGGAAAATTTTTGCAATTCTTTTTCCAGATGGCGCCACTATTTTTCTTCTTTTTCACCTCCCTCCATATCTCCGTCTGTAGTTCATTTCGCTGCCCATAGGAGCGCTCCGGAGTGCGTCCAAAACTGGTCGAAGTTGACGATCTGTAGCGCGTTAGCGTATATTATCTGTGGTAGCTACAACGCATATAACGTTACAAAATTTTTATTATATAACAACTATTTTAATGTAAATACTGGCATTCGAAAGTTTAAAAAAATTGGAGCGTATGTGTAGTGTTAGATAAAACTTTAAAGGGAGAACAGTTAACTTAGACTTTTCTCCTACACATTAGAGCGCTCGTTTCTCCTCGCTTTGGAGTTGCCAGAAGCATAACTAAAAGCAGATACATTATATTGATTTATATTAAATATGTTTAACTAGCTTTATAAACCCGGTGTTGCAAGCGTGTACCCCTACTAACGGTGATTTTTTTTATGTAAACTTTTATTTTATACCAATTGATCCCCTATCCACTGTTAAGCACTCCATCAGTATATTACAATTTCCTCCCATTCTAATATCAGCATTATTTTTTTTTAAAGTCCGATTGTACCTAGGTCCTTCTAGGAGTTAGAAGGCTTTCCAATAGGCCTTGTTAAAATTGCCAGAATAGCTAGGATATAAAGGTCAGTTTATATTTGCCCTTCTACACCTGAAAATGCACAAAATGTGGTAAACATTCCACTCCATATTTGACTACTCGACAGGGCTGGGGAGCCCAGTCGGTAAAGGTGTTTGCCTTGCATGCCATTGGTGCACGATTCGTTTCCGGGCATCGTCAAAATAACTGCCGATCCATACACATTATTGGCAGCTAAAAATTCCGACGAAAAATTCGTCTGCGTGTCTCCGTGTATAGGTAGTACACGTTAAGTATGCTTTAAAGTCCCGACGCTGCGTACGATGTTGACCTTAAAAGTTGCATTGGGTGCCTACTCAGGTGTCGGCTCGTCACTTGACTGTGGTTCTGAATTTAGACACCCGAGGCCAATAGCCCTCGTGTATAGCTCTAGTGCGACGATAATTCAAACTAACCCTAACCCATACAACTGGATACGAATAGCTATACCCTACGTTAAATTTTCAACTACGTCAAAAGCCGCAATACCAAATTTCAATCGGCCACTATATCATAGCTGTATAAAATTGTCAGTTTCTCAAACATAAAGTACAACACGGGATGTTATTCGTCGGACATTTTGGCTGCACGGGCCGTTTATAGGTCGGCAGTTATTTTGGTGATGCCCGGACCCGAACCTGGGACCGTTCGCATGCTAGGCGGATGTCTAACCGACTGGGCTCCCCAGCACCTTACTCTGCCTCTATTTCTATTACTTCGCTATGGGGACAACACTAAGTAAACCAAGGGACACAAAGATTTATAGCCTAATTGCCTGAGCAACAATCAAACCCTCAATCTCAAAGGGCATCCCCCTTCAAAAACGGCATAAGACAAACTGCCGTTTCCGAATCAAGCCGACCCAAATGAGGCGGCTAATGCGGCCTCTGGGGAAAACGTCCTAACCGGGGAGAACTTAGATGCAAGGAGTTAAGAAGGAGATTGAGATGCTGTTGGGCAGAAACAAATATAGAAACCGGTTAGCCAAGTGAAGCTATCGATAGCGTTGCAGTAAGCTCAAACACACTCTTTCGGCGAATTGAGTCGATTTTTTCAGAGACCCCATAAGTCACAATTGTATCAGAAATAAATTTTTGACGTTAATCCATTCATCCTGTGTAAACACACATTCTGTGAAGAAATTCTGTTAATCCAGTGAATTTCACAGCCATGGGAAGCAACCAAATGTAGCATTTCACAGAGATACCAGTTAAAGCTTTTTTTTTCAATTTCTAGAAAACTATGTTTCGCCGAATTAGAGGTTTCTGAAAAAAATGATTCAATTATTTGGCGTGATTCCAAAGTGGAGTTTGTATAGGCTTACAGCAAAGACTTGACGATTACTGATCATCTAATAAAAACTATAATTGCAACTTAAGTTTATTATCTGGGAAGAGCATTACTACACTGTTAAAAATGTTGTGCTTGGTTTCACCATGATATTGGTTCCTAGTAGCTGCAACGACTGAATGGTGAAACGTTCCACCATATTTTTGGTATACGGTTGAACCATTTCTCAGGTTTTTGTTTCCAAATCCATGAAAATGGTTCAACCAAACACCGTAAAAAGGGTGAAACATTTCACCATTCAGCCGTTGCAGCTACTAGGAACCAATATCATGGTGAAACCTAGCACCAAATTTTTTACAGTGTACCATCTTGTTTTAAATTCAGATCTCGTGCTACAACCTACTAACCTGAAACGAAAGAAAGTCATATTTTGATTTGTAATTAACCCATTAACTACGACTTTGTGAACACCATTAACGAATAAAAACTTTAATTTTAAATTTTTTAAATTCGTTTTTCATGTAATTTAATGTGTTCGATACAAAAAAAATCATGAAAATTTTCTTCATTTGTATTATATTTTGTTTTCTTAGATGAACTTCAGCAGAAATCTCATTTTCGCATGACACATTTTCTTACCAACTAATGCTTTATAATGAATAAAATTTTGCAGTTGAGCATGTACCAATATTGAGTAAACGATTTGTTTAGGCTTACTAGGGCTGCTTGGCGACTTTCTTGAAAGTTTCACTTTCTCTCACGTCAGGCTTCTCTAATTCATTCTTAACTCTTTTCTTCGACATGTCGTTTATTTCACTAAAACGATTTCCGTTTGCCCTTTTCCGTTTAAAGGGAAAATGGGTGGCGAAGTTTTTGAAAAGTTTATCCATTCGTGTAATATGCGTTGTACCCAGGCATTTGTATTTGAAATGGAAAACTGATGTATGATATGTTGGCTGCTTTTCGATTGATGAAATTGGGTCGAAGGATTGATGTTTACTTTTTGGAGGGGAAAATCAAGTGTACTTACTATATTGGTGCATATTGATTGAATGCATTTTCTGTTGGGGTGATTGAAATTGAGCAGAGTGTGTATACGCTTTTGTGAAAATAAATAAAAAGCAACATAGAGGGCTCCGTAGCCCAGTCGTCAGAACATCGGCCACTAAAACCGAGGGTCCCGCGTTCAAAACCCAGCCACATCCTATAAAAGGATATTTGTTAGCAAAAACAAAAATAAATTCGACTTAATTACGGGGTTCCCCGAGTACACTGGGACAGACGTGTTCATTAAATCTGTGGAGTCCAAAGTCTCGACGGCATTATCGTACGATGTCGCTCGATGTCCAGTTGGTTGCCCGATCAAGTGATCTAGTAATTTGACCGCGTTTCTAAATTACGAATAGTAACTGGATGTATTAAAGCTCTTAAAGGAGGATAGAAACAGACAGTTGGAAATGATTAAATTACCAAAGCAAAAAAGTACATGATTCGCCCTGGGTGTACCTTCTCCCTCTGGGTCAGTAAAAATTCTGCCTGCGTCTGTCTTGCTTGACGAAGGTTTATAAGCAGGTATCTGATCAAGCACGCAAACCGGAATATATATGTACCAACCAACCAAAGAGTACTTGAACTTTTACCTTATACCACACCGTAGATTAAAAAAAAACATAATTCAATTGAAATTAAACAAATTATTGAGCATGCCAAAAAATTAATAAACTTATGAATTTAATATGAATGTAATAGGAATTTAAACTTCAAAAGAACTTATTAATTCAAAAGAACAGTATTTATTTATAACCGTTTCTTAAAAGGAAACTTTATTTACATCTAGGATTGTTAAAAGATTATACAAATATATCTAAACGTTTTCATTATTCTCGTGCTGGTGCAAAAAAAAATTAGAAGCAATTTTAGCAACACTGAAAATAATTTAAACTTCAAAAGAACTTATAATTTCAAAAGAACAATATTTTTTAACCGTTTCCTAAAGGAAACTTTATTTATATTTAGAGTTAAATAAATCTTAAATGATTTTGTCATCATAAATAAATATTATTTTAAAATATAAAAAATATACAAAATATTGGTAATAATGGTAGAAAATGATTTTTGTTTTAAATATACCTGCGTAAACCATGTACACAGATTTAAGTGTTAATTATAAGAAATTATTCTTGTTTGAGTTAAAAGGTTTGACTGAGAGGATTTAGTTTTCCTTCTAGTTTATACCTACCTATTAAAAATCGAAAATTTTATCACTGAAAGACAATTGTGAGATTTATCTGTGTATCGCTTCAAGTGCAATTTTTTTTGTTTGGATGATTATATTCATGTATTGCGGGTGCTATTTTTTATTTCCCAGTTCCGAGATAGTTTCCAACATAGCATTTGATGTGGAAGTTAGTAGAGTTTAGACTAGTTTAGTAGAAAATAATTATTTTCTAAACCACATTCGTTGACGTGTGCTTCGAAGGCCTAGAATAGAAGGCAGAAGTGGTGCAGTAGCTTTAATTGACACAAACATTTGAGCACCCATGAGGGTTGGAAGTATGTCTTC